>PVKA01009097.1:0-69868 GCA_004027165.1 Ctenomys sociabilis
GCAAACACACACACACACACACACACACACACACACACACACACACACCCCAGCATATTCAAACAGTTTAACAATAAAAATAGACTTTCATACCGAGCTTAGAATCAGGAATCCTAATCTAACTAAAGTGAGTAGAGAGGACAGTCATATAGAGACAATGCTCAAGATAGAATCTGTCCAGGAAGGACAGACCTGGCTTGGAATGCAGAGGACAGGAGACCCTAACTTGGAACAAAAACAAAGGTTCAGGGGGCAGCAGAGAGGAGGAGGCTGGTGGCAGAAGCTGCACATCTGGAGGCTCCAGTGGGCGCCAGCCGCACTGTTCACCCAGTGCACCTTCTCACACCCAGAGCCTACTTCCCTTCTTCTAGAAGAACCTCTAGGTCCCTGAGAATTTCCTGCCTGCACTCCCCATCCGTCCCCTAAGACACTGGACCCTGCCGTTTGCATCCCCAGCCCTGAGGCCAGAAAGAGGCTGTCTCCTAGAGCTGTGAACAGAGCCTGGTCAGGAGACTGGCAGGTCCACATGTATGTAGACAGAGTCCTTAGGGAATGTGCCAAGTGAGAGGTGGGGAAAAGCAGTGTAAGCTTTTGAGTCTTGTCCTATTGCCATGTTTGGGTCTGAGACATTGGAGAACCCAAGAGCTCTAGATGCCAACCTGGCCTTCCAGGATGTCACGAAGGATAGTAGGCCAAGTGGAAAGAAAGTAGTTTATATTACAGTTTTATAGCTTGATATCTGGTTTTTAAATATAAATGAATAATTAATTAATTTTTATAGCACTGGGAACCCATGGCTGCTCCTAACTAGGCATGCAGCTATATCCTCGGTCCTTTATATTTGTGATTTCAAGACAGGTCTCACTGAGTTAACCAAGCTTGCCTCAAACTTGTGATCCTTTTGCCTCAGCCTCTTGAGCAGCTGGGATTATCAATGTGTGCTGCTGCACCCAGCTCATAGCTTTAAAATATGGTATATGTGGTTTCTGTATGATTACCTTACTATGGGCCTTGCACAGCTGGGACTAGGCTTCAGTAGATCTTACAGAGAGGAAGGTTCCAGTAATCAGAATTTGTCATCAGTGTCATAGGCTGTGAGGAGACTTATAGCTCAAGAATTAAGACATAATTGTACAGTGAGATTCTTCCACTGAGTAAGCAATTTTATTAAATTAATGTTACACTGTCTCTCTGAGGAGAGACTCCAATACCTCATTTCACTATGAAAACCACTGTGGAAGCAAGTTAGACCCTTTAAAGCTACACAACTTACCTTCCAGAATAAGGTCACATTATGAAGTCCTTTGTCAGACTTCACTATTCTCCAGACATCAAGAGCCTTGGAGGGAGCTGAAATGAACCAGAACAGTCCCTGGTCATGTGATGTGCGCACGGCGAGACATGCTCAGCTTCTGCGTTGGGATGACACCTGCCTTCTCCCTGGGTTTGTGGCTCGCCTTTCACTCTCTTACTTCTGCTCAACCGCCACAGCCACACTGTTGACATGTCTTCAGGGGACACACAGTTGGTGTTTTAGAAAACATCAGCTTCCTCTAAAAATGCCACCCAACTAGAAGCCTTGTAAGCGCCAAGTCCTACAACTTCTGGAAGCCAATGAAAGATTCTTAGATCATCTATCAATGAGATCAGTCCTAGAAAGTCAATTAGGTAATGTCTGCATTTTACTTTCTAGGCAGTGGGCCACTGCTACCTCTTTGTGCCACGTGCAAAGGCTGCCACGAGGGCAGCAGGGTAGGGGCTCTGCTGTCATGACGTCCTCTGCAGGCCCTCTTCTGGAGTCACTAGAAGCACTGCCTTGTCTCCCTCTGCTGCCTGAGTCTGAGGCAGCTGCCAGCTCGAGGACACACAGGACACCTGCTGCAGCTCCCCTCCATGATGTTCTTGCCACACTGCTCTGGAGTCACTTGCTTCCCTGGGTCTCTGTCTATGTGCCACAGAGCCAAGGGCCTGGGGGCCTTCCTCATTGCCACTGTCACACGTGGCCCAGGGCCTAGTACCTAATGAGAGCACTTACAAGCAGTGTTTGAATGAATCAAAAGCAAAGTAAAAGAGAACCCAGCAAAGGACCTGCCAAACTGCTCCAAAACCCCCTTTTTTTCTTGCCTCCATGCAAACTACTTTTACTGTTTGTTTGGTGGTTTGATTGATTTCCATAGAATTTAAGTTCAATCAACTTATCACGAGGAGGAATCAAGTCTTTTAATTCAGGTCAGCTACATATGGGTGCTTTCACATAAAACTGTTTGGAGGATTTCATTTATACAAAATGACAGCTAATATTTACAGAAGGGCTATAAAATCCCAGGCCATCACGTTTTATATATCCTAACTCACTGATTCCGCCTAGCTCTATGAGGTAGATATTTTTATTCATGCTTTCTGTAGATAAGACAATAGGCCCTACGGACATTAAACTAATTGCTAAAAGTCACTCAAATGTAAGAGCAATGCCAAGTTTGAACCCAAGATAGTCAGGGTCTCAGCAGTGACATTATGCGCCTTTAGGAAATATGTAGTCACTTGAAGACTCAGCTTGTAAGAAAAGCTCAAGTAAATACAAATAGATGGTATCTTGGTGATGGAAAAAATAATAAAATCCATGTAACATATTTTAAATTCTTCAAGAAGTACATATCTTCATTGATTTTTAAGAATACTCCTGCAATCTGAATAAGCACATAGTTTTCTGCTTGTCATTTTCTTCAATATTTATGTAATTATCTAATCTATAAGGAATCACACTTTGTACTCTCAGGCTTGTGTTATGGTCATATTTTAATCAGCATAGGACAAAAAAGGAGAAAAACACATTTGTAACATTCCTTGGTCGCCAGAACTATTTGGTGCCCGCTGCTGCTGTGTCCGCAGAGACAAACAACTCCCGCCTCCCACAGCAGCGTGCAACCTCTCAGTCCAGCGCTCTGGCGCAGGTGGGAGGATCACGAGCTCAAGACAAGCCTGGGAGATGGGTGAGACCCTGCCCCACAGTAACACAAAAGAGCAGAAAGAAAAAAGGGAAAGGGAAAGTAGAAGGGAATCAAAAAGAAAGGAAAAACAAAGGAGAAAAACAAAAGTGAATGTGCTGAAATTCTATCTCTGCTTTTGCAAACTGAAAGTAAAATGATACCATCTCCCTTTTATGATTTCTGTTTTGTAATATAAATCTTCTACCCTAAAACGCTTTAAAAGTTTTGCCTAAATCTCAGACCTAGTGGCACTTGCCTATAATCCTAACATTCTGGATTCAATCCCCAGTGCTGAAAATAAATAATTATGCAAATAGATAAAGCAATTAAATTCTAAAGGGTTAAACAGCAACCATCACAAAACTAAGAAGGTCTTCCACCATTCTTATGTTCTTTTACAAGAAAGCAGGTTGATAAAAAATAGCTCCTTTAAAAAAAAAAAAAATAGATCCTTTTTTTTTTTTGTATTTTAGGGAAGGGTCTACAAGGTGTTCAGAGTCTCACTACTAGACTGGACTCGCAGTGATCCACCTATTTACAGCCTCCCAAGAGCTGGGGTTACAGGCGCGCACCTCCGCGCCCAGTCTCAATTGCTGTCTCAGGGCACCCCTGGAGCTCGGATGGGATGGCAGGTCTTGCGGGTCGAATCCCAGGACACTGTGCCTGCTTGCAGGCACTTTAATCTGCTGAGGAAAATAGCTCTTTTAAAGAGTTGTTTTAAAAAGTAACACAAAGATTCATTCCATCTTGTGGTCTACAATATTCAGAAGTTAACACTTAGATCACCTCCTACCATCAGCATGCTAGTCACTGACACTGTCTTCTTGCCACAAGTAAACCGGCCTCCGGGCTGCAGTGGCCCGCACAGGTCATGGAGGTGGCCCTGTGCCTGCACGGGCCCAAGGCTCTGTCTGCTCCCTGCCCCGCTGCTATTCCCAAGCACCGCAGTTTAAGAAGCTTTGCTTTCTCTTCCCTCCCTTCCTGACCTTTTTGTCCCAAGCCCTCAGAAGGACGGAAACCTCTGCTGAGACAAAGCTGCCCCTCCTTTAAGTTGCAAGTGTTAGCTATTTTGTCCCAGCACCAGAAAAGCTGACCAAAACAACACTCCACTTAACAGTCACCCCATATTTTTTTAAATGTATGGAGGCAGACTTCAGTTCATGTAATAAGCAATTGGAAAAACAAGTATTAAAATAAATACTGTATTGAAACCTCTGGCCCAGTGTCAGATTCCAAACTTAGCACAAAATATTCAGTGGGGAGCCAGGGAGATAATTCAATAGAATAAGCGCTTGCCTGGCAAGCACGAGGACCTGAGTTCAATCCCTGGTTCCGCCAAAAAAAAAAAAAAAAAAATCTGCAGGCTTGTGAATGACAGTACCACTCAAAATAAGACAGTGCTAGAACACGGCTGAGGCCACTCTCTACGCAGCAGTAACTCGCTGTTCTGCAGCTTGACTTTTGTGGACTAACCATTTTGCGGGTTTTCAAAAATATTCATCTAAATTATTTATCACAGATTTTTCGCCATATCGCAGGATTTTGAAGTACAGTACAGTATACATATGTTGCTAAAATTATGTAGGTTTACAGGTATAGAAAATGGTTAAGAACATTATAAGTGATTTGCACTAATAGTGTTTGGACAGGATATCCTGTCTTCTTCTTGTACTATGGATAACCACTAGGAAGATAATAATGTAAAAAGTATTAATTATTGAAATTGTACTATAATTCAGCTTTAAAAAAGATAGATATACAGCTACATTATCTTAATTCATTGATTAGAGGCATCTGCTCTAATAGTGTTTGTAGCTAGAGTATCATGTATGCACCTTGTACAATAAAAAGCCACTACGAAAACAATGTGCAATGCATTAATTGTTGAATCTGTCCTATTAATTTGATTTGAAACTGTCTCATTGCTATTTGTTCTTCAATACAATAAAATTTAAAAAATTCAAAACAAGAACAAGCTAGACAAACTAAACTTCCATGAGTTATTCTGAGATCAATGAAAGAACTGAGCTTTCATAGTAAACCAACACTCTGAACCAACTGTGAATAAAAAGGTTCATTACAGTCAGGATCTGCTTATGTGGTCAGAAGAAGCTGGACCCCTTCATTTGTAAAAACATGTCAATCAAGATTTTGATGAATAACTGTATGTGAACTAGTAGGCAAGTTGGTGGACTTTAAGTGATGAAACACCACCAAGTTGTCCTGAAGATCCACACATTCCGGGTCTGGCAAGGGCAGCAGAAAAGTAACCATTGTCAGTTCTGCAGATAACTCACTGCTGTTATGGACTACTAGACTATATTGGATTATTTTGCTGAATTTATGCACCTACAATATTTGAATGGCAATGGATATTTGAAAATATCCATCTCTGAAAAAACTTTAAAGAAAAAAGGGGGAGATTAATGAAGGACCATTTTGTAGTGAAAAAAATATATACCTATCTGTATATGCAAAATAGGATACATATACAGCTACTTTCTCTCTGTTCAACGAGAAGAAAAATTTGTACTAATAGTGTTTAGACAAGATAACATGTCTGCATCTTGTACTATGAATAATTACTCTGAAAACAACAATATGCAATGTACTAATTAGTGTAACTGTCCTACTAACCTGTTTTGAAACTGTCTCATTGCTATTTCTCAATAAAATTAATTTTCAAAATAAAGAACATTAGAAGTGTTTTTAAGAGTGTGGGGAAGGTTTATAAGAGTATGAGAAGGGTTCATAAAACCTTCAAATTTATATAATTAGTAAAATAAATATAATGTTGCTGCTTCGCTGATTTTCAGTTATCACAGGGGTGTCTGGACCCTGACCCCCACGATATGGTGGGCCTCTGCGATGCATGGGGGACTGCCACACAGGCCAGCTTCTGGCTCGCTGCCTTCAAGCTCCACCGATTAGAGATTGCTGGGACCCGGACTGCAGCTCTGCAGCCAGGCTGCGCGCAGCCGCTCAGGCGCCTTCCGGATCCGCCAGCACACCTAGCCTATTCCTCTGCACCTTGGGGTCCTCAGCTGAAAGGGAGGATAGCACTGACACAGGGAGTAGTTGACTGACTGGAGTCAGGAAGAGCTGGGTGCAAGGCCACGCCTCTCCCGAGGCTCCTTTGAGCTCTGGGGCATAGTTACTGAGGAAAAGAAACTGTGCAGTCAGAACTGAAGAAAGGGAAGAGAAGTGGAGAAGAGACCTGGTGTGCCTCTGCTGGAACAAGCCACTTAGCAAAAAAGAGCAAGGGTCCAAGTAGCACTCCCTCCCCAAGGCAGCTTCACTTGTGTAATCTAAGACCAGCAACTCCCACAGCACTACAGCTTGATTTGTCCCCCCCGCCAGAATTAAGAATTCTCTGCAACAGTTTACAGAGCTGAGATCCAGAGAGAATATAGCCATATAAGCAGCTTGAGGACTTTTGGAAAAATCAAAGGAAAGAGAGAAAATATACAGTAGAAATAATACAGACATCCAATGTTTGAAGCTGGTATCTGCCCATTTATTAGGCATCTAATCCAATCTTTAAAAAATGGTATCTTGTTTCTGTTTTCATATTTCCCTCTTTGTTTTGGTAGAGCGAAAGGTGCTCAGGGAACCCAACCCGTGTCCCGAGGCTTAGGTGTTCCTGGGTAAGTGGCAGGGAGCTCACATACCAGCCTCAGCTGTGTGGAGCGTCTGCGTGGCCCACTTGCTCCATTTCCATAAACGCTTGGCCTCGATACAGCGAATGTGGACCACATACTCAGTGTCCGGCTGCAGCTCACTGAAGAGAAACTCCCCATTCACCCTGATGGAGACATTGTGCTCCTTGGGAAAAGAGAAGGAAGGAAGAGGAAAATCGTGAAGGTGGAAGTGCTGGGGCATGACGCATGGCAAAGCTACTTCAGGGCAGAGCAGATCCCGACCTGGAGATCAGGTCTTGGGCAACAAAGAAAAGGAAATCCAAGGCTTTCTTTCCAATGCCACAGCCTATGGTTAATTCATGGTCCCTTTTAACAGATGACCCATGTCACTGACCCAAAACACATAAAAAATTTAATGTGATTTCAGTCTGTCTGTTCAGTATATAAAGCATTTTTGAAAATAGAAAATTAGGCAGCAGTCTTTTCTTTTTTTCCACTCATTACTGGGGATTGAACACAAAGCTTTGGTTGTGAGGTGTATTCCTAGACTCCCCCCTTTAAATTCCCCTCTTTGACTAAGGGTCTTGCTAAATTAATAAATTATCCAGTCTAAGATAGACTTGTGATCCTCCTGCCTCAGGCTCCCCAAGCACCAGGATTATAGGTGTATGCAACCATATCTACCTATGCAGTGTTCTTACCTGTCTCACAGCTTCTTTATCATGGAGTTCAATATGACACAAAAGTGTAACATAATTACCAAGGACAGGCATCTTCCAAGTCACTGTGGCATTTGTGGCTCCTACATTTTTAAACTGGACACTCTCAGGAGCTTTTGGATGAACTAAGGAAAGAAAAACAAAACAAAACAAAACAAAAAAACAACAATAAAAATAATTCAAACACAGATACAAAAGGACCTTGGTAAATTGGCAGTTCATCTCTTCCTCTGTTTAATAGGTATCTTTTGTCTATGTTTAAGAAAATGGCAAACTAAACCATTACTCAATGATAAGATAAAATATGCCACCTTCTAGCTTTGCTCTTTACTACTCACTTGATATTTTGAAAAAAAATACAAAAAGAAACAACATAAAGATGTTTCAAATTAAACGTATGCATGCAGATTGTAGAAGGGAGCTAAAACTTGAAGAACACAGCACAGCATCTAACCAAAATACTATTGATAATGGCAAGGATATAATCCAAAACTTTAAATATACAAGAATATCCCAGAAAAATGTCACCAACTCCTAAGGGAAAAAAAGTCACTAGATCTTAACCTCCAGATGATCTAAATGGGGGCACTGTTGAAGACCTCATATGGCTCCATGAGGCAAAGGTAAACACATACAATGAACAGAAGGAAAACCATTCTCAGCAGAGAAACAGAAAGGGGCAAATGGAAATTTCAGAACTGAAAAGCAAAGTATGTGAAGTTAAAAGAAACCTGGAAAGATTGCATTCTAAGAAAGACAAAGCTGTCCCCTAAGAACTCTGAAGGAAAGACAGCAACAAAGAGACAAGGACTAGATTTGGAGGCTCTTCTGTGCTGACAGGAATTCTCCTTGGTTGGCTTTGGTTTCCAATCAGTTCTACCAACACCTGGCCTTGGCTGATGACAGAGTGGGGTAAAGTTTCCAAAAGGAGAGTCTGGAGAAGCACAGGGAACCATTTGGTGGAGAGGGTCATGTCTGACAAGTGACTCCAGTAAGTTGCTATGGGTGTCTGTGCCCACCTCTGCATTGCTCATGCCTGGATCTGTTCTTACTCAACATACTAAAGCCTTTGAGGATTAAAGACTTGTCCAGGACCTGGTTTCAAATGGGGAACACCCACAGATCAGACTTTAAAAGGGCCACAATAGCTTTGAAAACTGAACCTGCATCAGAACCACCGTACACTGAAAGAAAGTTGAAATGCAGCCCAGATCTAAACAACCAATTGTTGACTAGAACAAAATTCTGACACTCCCAAGAGGATGTGTACACTCAGATCCCCACAGCATGACATGCAAAATATCCAGGATATAGTCCCAATAATGCAGCACACAAAGAGCCAGGAGAATCTCAGCTTATGTGGGAAAATACCATCAACAAATGCCAACTCAAAACATTGAAATTATATGTCAAAGACCTAAATAATGATTATAAAGCTGTCCTACCAAGCAATCCTGAAGTCTCAAAACAAATGAAAACAAGAAACTTCAGCAAACAAAAAAAAAAAGATAAAATAGCAATGTTAGGCCTGAAAATAACAGTAAAATAAACAAAAAACTCACTTAGAAGGGCTAATAGCAGATTTTAGATGACAAAAGAGGGTCAGTGGATCAGCAGAGAGAAAGTGGATCAGTGGAGAGGAGATTAAGCAGGGAGGAGGATGATTGGAACAGCTGGGAACTTCTCGGCTCCCTGCTAGAAACAGGATGCCCTGTATCAGTGAATAGGTCCCCAGGATCTAAAACCCAAGAAATACTACTTTCTGAAGCCTTTGAGCTTCAGTGCAAGGGGGGAATTCACAGAGGAGATTCTCTCTGCCCTGGCCAGCGTGCCTGAGCCCTGGAAGACTGGCTAGCAGTGAATCCTCAACTTTTGTTGTTGTTTTCTGACTCTTTTTAGTAATACTTCATCATGTAACTAGCTTGTATATGAATGACTTCTGCCTCAGTGGACTCAGGCTATTAATGCAACAAGCAGGGCCAACCAGCTCTGAGGAAACTTGGAGAACCATAGCACTTCTAAAACAGGCCCAGGTGCAGATGCCAGATTGGGGCTGCAGGAGCTGAACATGCAGCTTGAAAATAGGTGGCCCAGAAGCATGGTTAATGGAACACAGACATACATGCACACAGATGTGAATGAACTGGCTGCATGGATCAGGACAGAGAAAATGTGGAGACAGGAGGCTGGTGCAGCAGTCCCTGGCTGACAGACACTTTTGTGACTGCTCATTCATGGAAGGCTCGGGACGTAAGAGCTCTGATGGACCCTGAACTGGCTGTAAGGGAAGAAAAAAGAAGTTCATGACTCATGGTCCTTGCCATATCTGAGAGGGAACTAGACTAGATTTGGACAAAAACAAAACAAAAACCCAGGGACGTCTCCTCCTGCCTAGTTGATGTTTCTGATTCCTATGGGGCATTGAAGATCCAAATGTCTCAGGTTCAATGGGACAGTTAAAGATGAGATTGAAGTTTCTGGATGCCCAACAGGAGGCAACGACTGTCTATTTCTATCAAAACCAAAGGGAAAAGTAAAAAATGCACACTCAGCTGGGGTCCTGGAATATGAGAGCTACCTGACAATCTTTCCTAGTCTCCCCAAGTGAAAAATTAAGCTGATGACAATTGGAGGCTTACAGACAACACGAGGACCCTTGGTGCTTATCTCTCTATCTGATGACTGTGGGTCCCTATGTTCACTGAGTGCAGCACAAACACTGGCATTCTCGCTGCTGTGTCCTGCGCAGCTGAGAATCTGAACCGCAACACCGGCAGAGCCACCCCTGCTGTACCTAGCTGCCTGAGTCCTAATGGGCTACTTAACAAGAGTGGTTCTGTACACTGAGCAGGGAGTAGAATAGTGCAGTGTTAATCTAAGACTTGATGCAGATGAAAATATTGCCCGTGACCCTGTGAGCATGGAACAGGGTCAGGTGTGGCTGGTCCAAAAGCTCTCCTGGGCATGGAGACCAGCAGTGGACTTCTGAAGGCTAAATGCCAAGGTCATCTGGGTGGAAAGCTGAAGAAATTCCCTGGATACATGCAAACAAAACCACCTGGGCCTGACTGCACCTTATGAAAAGGGAGTTCAATAGCTACTAGGAGGTATCTTTAGGTAATAGAGACAGCACACACTAAACCGGGTATCCTTTTGTCCTCTTAGTCAAGCTGACCAGTAGCAGGGCAGACTTTAAGCGGGGTCCTTTGCAACAGCCAGTCTTGGAAGCCATTCAACAATTTTGGCCCAGCCACGGCTTTTAGTACAGTTAGAATCTGCTAGTCCAACAGAATCACACACGTTCAAATCTTCTATGTATGTGATTAGAGAGTGTGTGTCTTTTCTCATTGCTGAGACAAAATGTCCAACACCCAAAGTTAAATGAGGAAAGGCTTGTTTCAACTCACAGTTTATAGAGCTTTCAGTTCATAGTCAGCTGGCTCCAGGCAAGGTGGCATGGCAGAGAAGCATGGCAGAGAAGTAGCTCATGGTATGACAGGCAGAAGGCAGGGAAGCAACAGCAGCAGCAGTCTGCCTCTATTTTATGTCTTCCAGGCTATCTGTGTTTGGATGGTGCTACTTACACCCACACCCACTATCCACACACACAACTATGCTTAGCCCTTCAGTGGACTTACTTATTTGAGGAACCGAAGATTGAATTCAGGCCCCTGTGCTTGCCAGGTAAGCACTTATTTCACTGAGCCATTTCCCCGGCCCCCTCAGTGGACTAATTTAGTAACCATGCACCCTTACTTCTATTATCACATTGTTAATCCCAGCATCACACACCCTAGATCCAGCTACCTCTGAAAAGCCCCACCCATGACGTGAGGCTTTGGTGGAACCCGTAGACTGAAGCCATTTACTGAAACCTTTTTGATCTCCTTTTTCAGAGAACTGTAGTTTTACTGTAAAGGTCTTCCACTTCCTTGGCCAGGATATCTGATAAGTATTGAATTTTTCTTGATGCTACTGTGAGTGGCATTGTGTTCTTAATTTTTTCTCAGTGGGTGTATAGGAACCCTAATGATTTTGGTGCATTGAGTTTATGTCCTGCTACATTTCTGAATTTGGCTGTTTATTCTAGAAGTCTTTTGGTGGTATTTTTGGGGTCTTCTATGTAAAGGATTATGTCATCTGCAACTAATACAACTTTTTTCTTTCCTATTCCTTCCTTTTCTTTTATTTCCTTCTCATGCATGATTGTTCTAGCTAATGATTTGAGGTCCATACTGAACAGGAGCAGTGACAGTGAGAATACTTATCTTGAACCTGTTTTTTGAGGAAAACCTTCCAGCTTTTCCCCATTTAATATGATGGCACAGTAGGTTTGTCATAAATGACCATTACCATATTGAGATAAAGTCTTTCTCTACCTATTTTCTTCGGGTTTTATTTTTGTCATCAATGTTGGTTTTTTCAAAGGCATTTTCTGCATCTATTGAGATGATCTTGTGATTTTTTATTTTAAATCCTTGCTTCTGTTAAAGTGCTATGTTACAGTTATTGGTTTGTGTAAGTTGACCCATCATGGAACCCCTGGACTAAAGTCTAATCAGTTAGAATGTATGATCATTTTGATGACTTGTTGAATTCTGTTTGTCAGTACTTTGCTAAGAAATTTTGCATCTGTGTTCACTAGAAGAGACTGACCTTTCATCTTCTAGTCTAGTTGAGTATTTGTCTGGCTTTAGAATTAGGGTAATGATAGCTTTAGGATATGCTTGGAAATATTCCTCCTCTTTCAGTTTCATTACAAAGTTTAAGGCATATTGGTGTTATATCTTCCTAGAAGTTCTTGTAAAGTCAATGGTGAATCTACTGGGTCCTGGGCTTCTCTGAGGTGGTAGGTTTTACCTCGCTGCTTTCATTTCATTGCCTGTTTTTGAATTATTTAGGGTTTTCATATAGTCATGCTTCAGTTTTCATAATTCATATATATCTAAGAGTCTATCTATTTTTTAAAAATTCTTCAATGTATTGGTAAATAGATTTTAAAAATTGTTAATAATATTCTTCTGAATTTTGATATTATCCATTGAATTTCACCTTTGAAAGAAAAGGTAAACATTGATAAGAGTCTAATAATATTGATAAGTCTAATAATATTGACAGGAGTCTTTCCCTCCCTTTTTTTTGTAAGACCACCTAACAGGTTGTCTGTTTTATTTTTTAAAAGAATTCACTCTTTCAGTCACTGATTCTTCATATTTTTTAGTATCAGTTTGGTTAATTTCCACTCTGACCTTTGTGGTTTATTTCTTTGAACTAGGTTTAGGTAGATTACTTTTTTAGTCTCTTCAAGTTTATTATCAGTTTATTTATTTGAGCACATCCTTTTCTCAAATGGATGCATTATAGCAATAAACTTCCCTTGTAAGATTGCTTTCACTGTGTTCTGTAGGTTCTCATAGGTTATGCATGCATTATTGTTTGATTCTAGGAATTGCTTAATTTCTTTTTTGGTTCTTCTTTCTTTAACCCATTAAGTGTATTGTTTGATTCCAGGTGTTTGTAAAATTCTGTAGTTTCTTTTGCAACTGACTTCTAGTTTCAATATGCCAAAATTTGATAGTATACATAGATGATTACTAACTCTTGTAATTAAGGAAGATGTAGTTATTTATTTATTTTGAGACAGGGTTTTGCTGTGTGGTTTGGCAGCAATACTCCTGGGCCAGCCACCTGAGGACTGAGATTAAAGGCATGGGCCACCATGCTTGGTTTAAGCAGGGTCTATGGGCTAATATTTGGACTAATTCTTTGATCTGATTCTGAAAGAAATGTGTATTCTTTTGTAGTGGGGTAGAACATCCTATAGATATCTATTAAGTTTACTTTTGTTTGAAGGGGCAGTTCAGCGCTGATATTTTTTGATAATTTTTTTGTTTAGTTGATTTGTTCGTGAAACTGAGGTGTTAAGGTCCCCCATTCTGATTATATTGGTGATTATTTCATTTTTTATAACCATTAGTATTTGTTTTATGAACTTGGTCAGGTTGGTATTTGGTGTGCATCTATGTATATCTATTATCTCTTCCTGTTGAATTATTCTCTTAACTAATATGTAGTGTCCTTTTTTGCCTTTTTTGACCAGGTTTACTTAAAATCTGTTTTGTCTGAGAATAAAATTGCTACCCCTATATGCTGTCAAGGTCCTGATGCATGAAATATTGCTTGGATCCTTTGATTCTTTAGACTGTGATTTTTTTTGTTTTGTTTTGATTAGATGAATCTCTTGAATGTAACAAACTATAGATTTTTTCTTTTTTAATCTAGTCTACCAGTCTGTGTCTTTTAATTGAAGATTTAGGGCCATTTACATTGAGAGTTATTACTGAAAGGGACTGAGTTATTCCTAACCTTACATTCTTCTCTCATTGATTCCTTTTTTTCCTTCCTTTTTGTTTAACTACTTATCTTATTTGATGTATTCAGTCTATCTGACTTTTGTCTTTGTTAGCTCTGCTGTCTCTGTTTAAGAAATTCTTGAGTATTTTTTGGAATGGCAGTTTAGCATTCAAGAATTTCTCTCTTTTTTGTCATGGAATTTCCTTCTTTCTCTACTGATCTTGAAAGACAGTTTTGCAGTATATATTAGTCTGGGTTGAAAGTTGGTTTTAGGGGCTGGGGATATAGCTCAGTAGCATAAGTGCCTGCCTGGCAAACACAAGGTCCCAAGTTCAATACCCAGTACAAAAAAAAAAAAAAAAAAAAAAAGAAAGATATGTTTGGAAAGTTGTTTTCATTTTGGGCTTGAAATATTTCACTCCAATCTCTCTTGACCTTCAAAGTCACATTGAAAATTCTGCTGTAATTTTAGTGAATTTCCTTTTGTAAGTGCTTCTCTCTCTCTCTCTCTCTCTCTGTCTGTCTGTCTTTCCTCTCTGACAGCTTTTAAGATTCTGTGCTTGTGTAGGATTTCTGAAATGTTTTACCATGATGTGTCACGGGGAGTATCTTTTCCATCGTAATTTTTGGCACTTACCTGTATGCTATTTCCCCCATACTAGGAAAGTTTTCTGCTATGATTTCATTAAGCAAATTTTTATTCCATGGATGATGCCTGCTAATTTCTCATTAACACCTACCAGTTTCAATTAGTTTTCTTAGCATCATCTAGTATATGTTGAATTTCCTTTGCTCTGTTGTTATTTTTAAGGCACCTCTGGGTATCTCATCATGTGTTTCCATTCCACCCTTGAGGTCTGAAATTCCTCACATTAGTTAATCCTGCTTATTTGTACTGAGAACTGAACTCAAGACCTCACACTTGCCAAGAGGGTGTGGTGCCACTGAGCTATATCACTGATCCTGTTTATGTATTTGATAGAATTCTTGTTGTTGGCATTTTGGGTTGGTACTCATTTTTATGGAGTCTAATTCATTTGAAAATCTGTCTTTCATTATTTTGAATTACTTTAGTCAATTTTTCTAATGTTTGCTGTTATCTCTTTAATAATTATATCAGTCAGTTTGTTTATTAGTTCACTAGCTTTTGGGTTATGACATCCTTGAACTCACTGAGTTTCTTTGATTTCTTTTAAATCACTGCATGTATATGAGATAGCTCAGCAGACTAAGCCTGTTTAGGCAAGTGCAGGGACCAGGGTTTGATCCCCAGCACTGCATGCTGCACTGCCCTTCCCCCAGGCATGCTGAGCCAGCCACTGAGACCAGGGAAGGTGATGGATGCCTGCAATCCCAGTGCTGGGGAGACTGAAAACAGAGGGATCACTATGAGTCTGAGCTGTGTAGTGAGACCTTCTACCAAATACATAAAAAAGAAAGAAAAAGAAAATAAAAAATTAAAGGTGGAAAGGCCTTGCTCTCACTTCCTAGGCAGCCACCTACTCTCTCTCTCTCATTGCATTTTCACTGACCTACAGGCTACTGCCAACAGACTGGCCTCCTGGCCAGGAAAATATAACTGAGAAAACAGATGATCAGACACTATGGCAACCCTTTTCTGCCCAAAAGGAATAAGTAAGTGTCATTTATGTTGAGCTGAAACTATCGAGGGCCACTTGTGAGAGGAATGTATGTCATGCTTTTGGACACCCCACAAGACTTCACTTTGACGAAGAAACCCCCTTCACTGCCCAGGCTACACAGGAATGGGGACACTCAGGTGGAAGACAATGGATTTCCCACATGCCCTACCATCTGCAGACCAGTGGAGACACTGGACGATGCAGCAGGCAACTCACATGACTTAAGGAAAAGTATCAAATCAGCTGCAATTGGGCAGAACTCCATCTTACCAGGCAGCATGGATACTAAACACATACTCAAGTGCAGGGGAATCTTGTCCTTGTGATGTGTGTTAGGAAATGCATGTTTGGTACAGGTGAAAGAGGGTCAGGCAGGCACCGGATTGAGCAACAACTATAAAATCCCTGTCTTGGTGTTCTACTCATTACTTTTCTAGTTTCCTTTTTTCCATTTCCCATTTTCAAAGCACATGTCTTAGGACGGTTTGTAACAGGCTTCTATAGTTCCTATTTACCTGCCCTCCAACTCTAATCTGGAGGTGATGCTTCTGCTATAAGCTCTTATACAACCCTATATAGGTTGAAAACAGGACTAAAGAATGCCAAGGTACAAGAGTTTCTTTAGTGGCACTGGGGATGTCTGATAATTCCAGTTCACAGGCACTAGTTGTAGACAGGGCAAGTTTTTACAGGACGTGACTCCGTTATTGGACTGGAACACAGAGGCTGAAGGGTCTTGGCCAAGCCATAACGAAAATTGTTGTTCACAAAGGCTGTAGTCTCAGTCAGAATGGGGCACTGTAACCATCTCAACCAGACCTCTATCCTATGGGCAGGAAACACTTAAGACCCCAGGAAGTGGAGAAAGCTAGGCACCAAACCAATGAACTGCTTTCCCCACAGAGACATGCAACTGAGCCCCTGAAATAAAATGCTTTTGTTAGGGTCTCCCAAGCTGCGGCCACTGCGGATAACCACAAAGCACTGAATGTGCCAACATGCACCTTTCTGTGTCACAGGGCACAGCAACCTTTCCATCCTACACCAGTGTTCCCAATGCCCACCATGCAAACTTGACGGCAGCCTTATCAAGTGAGGATACGGCATGCAGAAATCCAGATCTGTCTTCCTTATACTTAGCTAACTGCAGCAAGAGGTCACAATCACAACTAACACAATCTTAGTGGGATGGTGTTTGCCAATATTTATTTGCTCAGTTGTTTAGGCCAAAAGTCATCCTAAATGTCTCTTTCTGTTTTAATCCACATGCTTTCCCATTAAGTCTGATCAAATTCTTTCCAAACTTTACTTAGAATATCTCTTTCCACCAACTTCATTATTCCCTGACTCCTGCAATAGCCCTTTGCGTCCTTGCCTCCACCCTTAACTCTGATTCTCAGTTTGAGCTACATGTGAATTCTATATATAAATCACATCATGCTTCTCTCTTAATAAAAACCTTGCATACTAAATGTCTTATCTGGCACACTGGGAGTCTACCACTTTCCAATCCCAGGACTTATTCCCATCCTGCACCTTTTTAAATCTTATAGCTTTTATGTCAAATGCTCTTCTTCTGGATGTTTGCGAGTCTCTGTCATCCTTTAAGACTTGACTCCCTTCACCCTAATAATACTACTTAAAGAAACATCTCAAGCATTTTCCATACCATTATTTGAATCTTATCTTCTTAAACAGGACTTAGAATTACTTTACTGACCTGTTACCTATGTGAATTCCTCCCGACTCTCATCACCAACCCCCTCAACAGACATTAGCATATAAGCTCCAAAACGTATGTATAGAATTTCAGAAGATAAAATTGGAAGGAAGAGCATCCAAGAAAACAACGACACCATGTATAAAGGTTCTGCATCAAAAACAATTGTGATACCACGCATGATGGTGAAACCTATAACCCCAGCCCCTTGAGAGGCTGAAGCAGGAGGGTTTCAAATTCAAAGGTAGTCTGAGCAAGTGAGCAAAGTTTGTACAAAAACAAAATTTAAAGAACCTGGCTGTAGTCAGTGGTAGAGCGCAACCTAGCATATATGAGGTCCTGAGTTCAAGCTCCAGTGTTGAAGCAGGGGGAAGCACAGGAAGTTCTTAAAGCCACAAGCACAGATGAGATCACACACAGAAAGGACACCAGATGGGCAGGACATAAAGCACAGGACCAAGGCCTGAGGAACTGTAAATGGTAGTTTGGGCAATGGAACATGAACCTGTGAGAAAAGTGGAGAACCAAGAGCTATAGAGATAAGAATAAAACCCAAAAAGGAGAGTCTCCCCTGAGAAGAGAATCTGGCTTCTGAGATCTTAACTAAAAATCCACTTTTCTATTTAGGAAAAAGTAGCATAGCAATATTTTTCTTCGGTGACTCCACAATAGCTGGAAGCCTTTGGGTGTGATGTTAACTACAGATCCTGTCTGGCCAAGACAAAGGGCAATTAATAGTATTGGCAAGAGGCCGAAGAGTTCAAGTTAGTGTGATACTAGTGCAAAAATAGAAAAACTGGCCAGTGGGGTTGAGTCTACAGCTCTGACAGCCTCACAACAATGACAGCTGGCAGATTAAAATAGCAGGGAAAGAAGAGCTATTCGAAAATGGAAATGGAAGCATGATTACTCCTAAGAAACATTCAGTCTAATATCTCTACCTTATTTAATAGTCCCAGATGGAATGGTGATTTAATTGTCTTTGCAAAAATTCACAATTTTAAGTAGAACATTATGTGTGACTATTTTACTGGTCTTGGGGTAAACAAGATATTTCTTTTGAAAGATTTTGGTATGCCTTTCTAAATAAAATTGAGGACTTCTATTTATAAATAAACATGTAAAAGAAATTGAAGCATTATGAACTTTCAGAAGATACCAGCAATACAGAAATCAAAAAAGAAGAATCAGCATCGAGAAAATAGAAATAACTTAGCATTGAAAAAAGCATAACGAACCACTGAAAAGTACACAAATAGCATCAAGTTGTATTTCATAAAAGAGGAAACGGATGTGTTCATAATGGAAGAAAAGATTTAACCTCAAAGATACATAGAGCAAGACTACCATGAAATGTTTCGTACCAATTCAATTGGTAAAAATTAAAAGAGTGACAACAGAGGGAATATATCAATCTGCAGGGTGGCAGTGTACTTATGATAATCACTTTTGGATAACACGGGAAAAAACTGATACGTTTTCACATGGTAAATATATCTATTCTATATCTGCAGCAATTCCACTTTTAGTTATGTACTCAAGAAGAAAAACCAATTATTACATGTCTACTGAACACATGCACAAAATACTCATATTAATTTAAAGCTATGGGCCAGACAAATAGCTCAGCAGACTGACGGCTGGGGTTTGATCCCCCACAAGCCCTGACAGCCCTGTCCCAGAGGCTCGCTGAAACAGCGATTGAGACTAGGCGTGGTGGTGTGTGCCTGTAATCCTAGCTCTTGGGAGGCTGAACACAGGTGGATCACTACAAGGCCAGTCTAGGTAGTGAGACCTTAGATCCTTACTAAGATACAATAATAATAATAATGATAATTTAAAGCTATACTCCAAAGAAAAATCCATGATACAACTTCGTGTCCATGGAAATAGATGGATGAAAGCTAGATATGGTGGTGTCCGCCTGTAGCCCCTGCACTTGGGAGCTTGAAGTAGGAGGAGCTCCATGAGCTCTAGCTCACTCTGAATTACATAAAATAAAATAAAATAAATAAATAAATCACAACAAACTTAAAAAGAAAGAGCTGGATATCCGAATAAAATATTGTACATTTCCACTAAATGCTGCATAGTACAACACAATGCAGCAGCACTCAGGAATGCAAGCAAATCCTCACAGTTAAAAAATACAGAAGGTAATTCCTAGATTATTACAGTTTCCTGTTATGTTGAAGCATTAAAACTAAACAGAACAAAACATTTAAAAACATTGTGTAAGATACGAGAAAACACACATACACACCTACTCACAACTTAAAGTAATCATTTGGATGTGGGGAAGGCTTCAAGGTAGAACAGAAAATTAGTGTCTGTCAGGGTCCTGGTTTCAAAGTTGCTCAGTGCACTGATGCTTCCAATTTTGAAATAAACAAGTAACAGGGAATGTGGGCACCCCAGAAGACCCAAGGCGTAAGTATACATTTCACATAGCCTGTGAAAGAGGCAAAGTCCTCCAGCACTTGGTCGCGCTGTACTGGAGGGTGCCAAAGGGACGCCAACAGCCAGAATGAGCTCCCAATGCTAATCTCACCTTGATCAGTCAGATCAAAAACACTTTCAACAGTTCTGTTCCTTAAGTAATTTTCAGCTGTGAGCTTGAAGTTGAACGTTTTTGGGATATCTTCAGAAATTTCCCAATCGCACCAGCTTTTCGGTCCACAAAATTTCTTTTTCCCAGAAATTCTTAAATAACAAAATGACAATTTCAGGGTTGACACTATTGTCAAAGCACATGCATCATTAATCTCTTCAGCATACGCGGTGACCTTCAAACTACTTTCCATATAATGACACTGACCCAGTTCCAACAAACACTAGTAGTGAAATTCGTTTCAGTGAATTTGTTATACGTGATTGAAAGTGATAACAAGGAATTCATGATTCTCCCTCATGGGTGGTCAGAACATTGATAAATTAACTTTGATCATTCTTTAAATGGCAGAAAAGAGACCAGGGAGACAGATAGCTCAGTGGAATAAGCACTTCCCTGGCAACTATAAGGGCATGAGTTCATTCCCCAGTTAGGCCAAAAAAAAACCAGAACAAATGGCAGAAAAGTCAGGTAAAGCCTGATGACCAGATAGGACTCTTCCATACGTAGCAGATGTACCATTAATTAACTTTTATTATACGTACTTGAAAAAGAAGAAACCTGAGGTAGAAAGTATTACACACATCATCACCTTAGATCTTCATCCAAATGTGGTGGTAAGGTTAGAAATATTTGCATAACTTTTTTCCAATGACTACATGTAGTTTTTATGTTGTCACAAGCATCATAAACAAAGAAAAAGAAAAAAAAAACTCTTGTCAATAGTTTTATCAGAACTAACTTACGATTCAAATAAAGTATAGTGCTGTGAAGGCTGTTTATTGAATCCCAAGCCAGTGTCTACTCCAGGATCCCAGGTGCAGTTCAGAGTCTTGTAGTCTTGGGTTTGACATGAAAAATTCTTCGGCTCTTCCAGCACTTCTGCCCATGTGAAGAAAACAAAACAAAACAAAAAATCAGAGATAAGGCCCATCAAGCCCTTTTATTGAGAGACAAGTCAGAAAGAAAGCTCTGTTTGGGTCTGAAGACATGGAGGCATGCTGACCGGTGCAGGGACCCATGGGTTGAAGTTCCCCACCCCCCAGTCAACAGCACCAGACAGTCCTGTTTCAATCATGGCATCACTTTTGCCCCTTTTTCCTGATTCTCCTATAGCTTCTGGGATACCAAGAGTGGCCTAGGAAGTCAGTGTTGTATAAGTGGCTGGCACTGTGTCCCATTGACACAGGATATTTCAAAGTGCCTGGTGTTAGTCCATTTTGCATGCTGTGTCTTGAAGAAAACCCACGGAATGTCAGAAAGTCAGACTTTATGAACTGGCCATACTCAATAGCTGGGAGTCTGTGATCCAAAGGCAGCGAAATGCCCTAAGACATCACATTACTGCTATTCCCAGAGCCACAGTAAAGGGACTGTGATGGACTAAGCATCCAGGAGGCTGGCATTACACTACTTCTTTGGAAGAGAAGTAGAGAGGGCACTGTCATAGATAGCTACTGCCTAAGGAAATAGGAATTTCCCACTATCTTGGGGAATTGCCCTGTTTTCTAGTGGTATACGAATCTCAAGGCAAAACCATTAGGTTGCCAGTAGACACAAAGAGATGAATAGGAAAGTTAACATGTTCCCACTGCAAAGGACAAAGCTCATAGACCCAATATTCCAGGCAGTTAACAGTCACCACTGATGTCTGCCACTTGGTGACTTCTATTCCACGCAGTGAGCACACTGAGGACAGGCATCCTCCTTGTTCACTAATGCCATAGTCACCACCATCATCCTACTGCACAAGGGTGGAAACCAGCTCTGACAGGCCAGAAAATGTGGCCAAGAGGACAGCCTCAGCTAGGGGAAGATGTGAACCGAGGGCTTCCAGTCCACCAGCCTGGCTGTTCCTCTGTGGCCAGGTGACCTGCGGCCCTCATCCTCCCTGCATGAAGTAGTGCCAGCATAGTGCAGGCAAAGGAAAATATTTTTTCAGTTGCCCAGGACTTGATCTGAACTTTCTCTCCTTTAAATAGCGCTTCTTTCTTGCAATTCTTTTCTTGTCCAGTAAGGTCAAGAAAACAACAGGAAATCCTGGGATATTGCTTCAGGAAATCATTGTAAGAATATCTCCTAGAAGATGTGGGAACAGGACAGTCAAATGCATGCACAGCAATGGTTTCTCTGTATTCCACAGGAAATGAGATGGGTAGGAAGAACATTTGTACACTCACTTGACACGAAGAGAACGGCACCATCCTTGACGCTGCCATTCTCCAAACAGAAGATATTTGTCCCGTATATGTTATCGAAGGGAACATTAGTCAATTGGAATGTGGATAAATTTGAATCAAGTTGTTCTCCATGAATCACTTCACTTCCCACGTTACAGGAAATGCTATGATTTATCCCAGAATTGTAGCAAAATGTGACATTGGCACCTTCTTCCACCAGCTTACTTCTTGGGAATATCAACAATTGACTCAGTCCAGTAGTTGGGGCTTCATGGCAAAAACAAAAGCTTGGTTAGAATCTCACTCAGAATTCAGGGCAACCCCCTCCCACTTCAACAGATGACTGGCTTTGCCTATCTCCTGGAGAAAGCAGTTGGCTGAGTTTCTGGGTCTGATCTACACCCTTCGGTGCATCCTTCCCAACTCAGCTCCTATTGTCACAAGAATCCCACTTCTGTGGCTGTTACTGCCAGAGTCAGCACCATTACTAGAATCACTGTGGATGATTTCACTGTCTAGTGTCCAGGCCACACGGGGGGCCCTGTGTCAGGTGGTTGTGTACACGGTCTCATGTCCATCCTTACAATGGCACAGACAGGTACTCGATACCTGAGTGCTCAGCTTGTCAGTGGCAAAGATGCATTTGGGTCTGTGACGTCTACCAAGCTCCTAAGGCACATGGCCTTCATCACCTCTCTACTATATCGTCAATCACATCTCTTTCTGCCTTCTAGAAATGCCTTCCATCCTTCTTTTATTGATGTCTCTCCTGTATGGCTCTCTGGCACTTCAAACTGTACAGGGTCTCCCTGTTAAAAAAAATTGGTCATCTTCCCCTGATCCCTTTCCTGCCCCCTTCTTCAGCCTCGCCTGCTACTCGCCTCTCTGAGGGAGCTACTTGTGCTTGGTGCTGAGTCATCTACCTACTCAGTCACCCAGTCTGGCTGCCCATCAAACTGGCCACCGCCAAACACCATCATTACCAAACTTACCTGCTTTTAGACTCCTTTTTAAGGTCCCTAATGATGCAGTCATGCAATTTTAGGTGAGAATCTGTGCTTTGGGGATGATGCTATGCTTTAAAGTGACCTCCAAACCCTCAAGTATTTAGAAGGTGACCACTATGGGGCCCTTAGAGCTTACCTGCTCCTTGGAGATGGGGTCATGTGTGTGTGACCCGGAAAGGTCTATCTCCTTCCAGGATTCTCCCTTTACTTCCTATGTCCAGCCTGCTAGGCCTGAGCTGTTCTCCACTGTCACACCCTTCTCTCACGTGGCTTCTTCATGGAGCCTGCTGACTGTGCAAGGCCTGAAGCTCCTAGACATGAGCCAAAATAAACCTCTCCTTCCTGAGCTGTGAGTGCCAGGTATTTCATTCAAGCAACAACAGAGGTGACTAAGAGAGGTTAGGAACAGTCAGGTTTGTAATTTTAGTACACAACTTTACAAACAGGACAGGTGTTCCTGAGGGGCCAGAAGAAACCCAAGGCCCCCAGAAGAAGCATTCTTGAGATATGAAGACTGCTGTCCAGGCCTCTTTTCCACATCTTACTTTATGAAGACACTAGTCTTCCACCTTCATGGTGCAGCTCCTCTCTTGAAAACTTGCCCTCTCTCCTGCTCAGCAGAGGATTCCAATCTGAATAAACTGTTGCCTTTCCTATGTCCCCTGACTGCTGGAAAATTCTCTTTCTGGCCTCATCACTGACCCTGCCTATGCTGTCTGGCAGGGAAATTATATAAGGTTTATGGCCTGTCTCAGTCACTGAGCATTGTGTAATAAACATACCCTGCACATTTGGAAAAGGAATATAGAACTGTCTGAACTGCACAATTACCTCAGTTAAGTTCAAAGGGAAACCTCAGACATCCACCTCCATGGGGCAAAGTTTACAACCATGTTTGTCTAGTTCCAACATGAGAAGAAGCAAAATAATGCCAACTGTCCACACTCGACTGATCCCTGGGTAATAGTAAGAATCAAATCTTCCCCCTCTAGTAAGGACTTCATTTCTTACCAGGAACTTCCTTCCAGGAACTCCAGTTGCTTGCAAAATTCAGCTGGGGAAACCTGGCATCATTTGCTACACTCTTTATTCTCACAAAGTGAATTGCACATTCTAAAGGGAGCTCGGACTCCCAGGACCAGTGCAGAACTTGATTCCTCTTCACAGTGGTGCTATAATTACCCTAAAAGTAATGAAAATATGTGAAAATATGCAGCTATCCTGTGCTGGAAACTGGTTCAGCCTGAGTTACCTCCAACCACAATCTTAAACCCACTGTATTCCATACACGTGAAGTCCATTCTGACAATCAGTTTCCCTTGCTCTGCTGTCCCAGCAGTTGGGCAGCCAAGACCTCCTGCTTTTTGAAAACTGAGGTCTCAGCCATCTTCCTACAAGGCCAGGAAGCCCACATGGAGCAAATGGAAGTTAACAGAAGCCATTCAGACCTTGGGAGCAATCATTAGAGAAAGAAGGGTTCACAGTTACAGTCACAGAGTCTGCTCCGAAAATCCCTGAGAACTAGAGACTTCACTGAATCATCCTTCTAAAATAGGAAAGGTTAACAGGTCTTTTAACATATTAATATTTGGATTGACCAGGCTGACTAGCTTGGCCACGTGTCATGAGAAAAAGCAGTCCTGTATGGCACTATGGAAGTGGTCTCTACAACTCAACAGAAGGGTCTCTGTGTCTCCAGTGATTTTCCATTTCTTGTCTCCTCTGATAAAGAGACCACATGGACCACTCTCATTCTTGAGCTACATCTGTCAAGATCTAGGTCCTAGAGCTCCTGCTTATGTAGAATGTTTTCCATTCTCCTTTGACAAGCTTGTCCAGGGTGTACTGCAATTAGTCTTCTGGTATAGTCATTGGCTTTCATCTGTGTTAGACACTGGCCTTTCCATTCTCAGATGTAGCGGGCTCTCACAGCTCCACTACACAGCTCAAATCTCCTGCCCTACCTTACCATTCAAGGCCCTCTATAGTTTAGCTCCCACAAATTTCTCCCTTGCAGGAATCTTATTCCTAGATCTACAGCTCTACCTGCCATATTTAGAATTCCCTCATATTTTTATTCTTGGCTTGGTTCTCTAATTTTCTCTGCTTTGGGAATTTGTCCTTGGATCCAAGATCATACACCAATTCCTTCACAAAGCTATTTCTTTGCTTTGTGGTGCTCAGGATGGTATCCGTGTCCTTGTGGAGGCTAAGCATGTGTTCTGCAACCAAGCTACTTTGTAGCCCTCTTAAACCCATGATGGGCAATACACAAACAGAGACATTCTCAGTGAGGGGTATGTGTGCAGGTCCCGGGGCAGGGGCCAGCTTGTGTTTTCCCCTGATTGTCTCCCATATCCATCTCTCTTGAAGCCCTCCTGTATAGTGCGTTTCTCTATTCTGCTATGTTCCAGGAAAAGCTGGGAGTACATCCCTCTTCTTCATGCCTCCCAGTGATCCAGCCACTCATTGTCCTTGGTGTGCTGCCTCCAGGACTCCTGCTTTCTGGCCCTGCAGCTAGGAGGTAGAGACTACAAACCTCATACTTGCTAAGGGAGACTGAGTCTGAGGCTGCAGCCGTGTACTTAGGGGAAAATGCTAAGTTCCTAGTCAACTAGGTAAGGGAGTGGTGGAACCCGCCTGTCACCACCTGGAGGTGGCAGCTTAAGGCTTTTAGGTTTTCCCCACTTCTGCCTGTACTCTTGCAAGATTCCTGTTGTTATTGCTGTTTGTGGTGGTACCAGGAGCTGAAGTCAAGGCATTCTTTTGTTCTTTTTTTGTTTGTTTGTTTTCAAAGTATTCTTTGTGAACATCACTGGAGCTTAATCTTATTTTTATTTTGAGTAAGGGTTTCATTAATCATTAAGCTGTTCCTGGGGATGGGCTCAAGCTTGTGATCCTCCTAACTCAGCCTTGCCGGCATGTAGCACCATACCTGGCAATTTAAACTATTTCCATGGAAAAAAGGAGCACAGGCCTATGAAAACACTCTGGTCCACTGTGATTTCACTAATTACATATGTTCATTTCCTTCTATGCAGAACTGTGATGTTTTCAAATGCTTATACTGTATTTCAACTTACTGCATAACTTTTCTCTTAGGTCACAAAACATATTTTTTGGGGCTGCTCAGTGGCACAATCAGTGCCTGCCTGATAAGTTCAAGGTGGTGAGTTTGATTTCTAGTACCAAGAAAAACAAAACAAGCAAAACATATTTCTATAATAAAAGTACACACTAAGCACACAAAAAAGAAAATAAAAAATGACATCATGAACAATAATTGCCAACACACCACTGACTGGAGTTTCCTCCTCCATCTCCCTCCTCTCTTTCCTGTCCCTATGGCTCAACCCCACAGCCAGCTTCCTGGCAGCCACTTCTGCTGCTCTACTCTCCTGATGGCTCTCCACTGTGCTCCTGAGAGGGCCTTCAGAGGCCTCCAACCAGGCCACTTCCCTGCCTCTTACTACTCTTGAGGTAAACATAACAAAACACACACGGTCTGCTCCCAAGACTCTCCACACATGCCCTCAGGTCACACACAGCACCCTGCTTCAGGCCTGGCAGCTCCCCAGCCACTCTCACAGGGACTGTGATCACCTGTCAGCCTGCCCCACACACCTCAATTTGACCTTCTCTGCTAAGTTGCTCCCAGTTTTCTTTTGTATTTTGATTCAAAGAACCCATCATTCAATTTATGGGTGGATGTAGGGCCTTGCCCTGAGCGAACCACACCCGGCTACTGACCTGCACAAACACCCTCATGCAGAGCCCCACTGGCCAGCTATTTGCCTCTCAGCACTCTCCCCAGGCCTTCCCGAATGCCAGCCCTGCACCACAGTCTAAGCTTACTCACTTCAGGAACAGCAGAGTATGTTTCTCCCAGACACACTGTGGGGATTGTGTCTAGCCTTGTGGTCTTTCTCTGAATACATCAATTCAGGAAGTTTTTTTTTTCAATGTGATGAATTGCCTTTGGGCCATTTTCATTCAATGAGTGGCAAGTTTAGTTTGGCCCTGATGGACATTCGTAATGTGAAACTTCATGCATATTAAAGTGGAAGTGCTGATGGGGGGAAAAGGGGGGTTGGCACTGATTCATCGCTGAGGCATGTACTCTGGGCCTAAACTGCCTCAGGCTCCCAGCCTCCTCCCAGCTGAGCTGTTGGTCTGCTTCCCTGCCACTGACAAAACCCCGTAGCAGATGGCTGGAACGAGCACAGCCAGCCGAGCTCTGCAGAACCAGCACTGGTGGCAAATGGGCTCTGGTCCAGCCCAAAGGAACTGCATCAGGATACTTTTTTTCTGGTTTGTTTCAGAACACAGTGATCTCAGACAAAAATCTGGAAACTAAGCTCTATATTTGTGAGTGTTCTACAAGACCTGCCCAACAGGAGACTGAACATGAGACTACTGCGGGGGAAAGATTTTCAGTCTCTCCTCAAGTCCAGACCTGAGAGGGTCAGGTAAGGGTTTCTCAGGGCAATAGCATTCTGTGGACATGCAGGCATGGGCACTACCGCCCTGGGGAAGCTGCAGTAGTCATCTTGCTCCTGTGATCACAGGGGAGTGAATGCCATCACCCTGTGTCTGTCACCTTCTCTGTGCTGTGGGTTTTCTCTTCTGTTGCAGGCAAACTCTGTTAAGGAACTTGGTGAGTTACTGAAGTAGGTTCTACACCTGCTTTTCTTTGCAAAGAAACTATCACCTGCATCTGATATGAAAGCAAATAGAAACAACTTCTTTCAGAAAAGAATAGGATCTGCTTAACCAAGGAAAAACATGATTTTCTCTAACACACTAACAGATATGATCTGCCTTTTAAAAAAAATACATAAGAAGATCCTATTGATCTATGGTTAAAATTGGTTTTGCTGTTGGTGGGAAGAGCCAGTTTTGCAAAAGTCCTCTAGCAGATCTTGACAATTCTTCACTTTTTTCTTGGTCCATTCTTAGTAAGATCTTTGCTCAGTGTTTACCTGGGCACAAATTACTCACCAGTGTATCCACCAAAAATAGACAAATCAGCCCACTTAACATGAGTCGAGATGAAGGGAAGACACAGTGAGAAGGGGATAGTGACACATGAGCACTGCTATTTCATACTGAGCACAGAGAACGGCGTGTACTGTGAAAACCACTCTTTGCGCAAATGCATGACAGATCTCACGTGAACCCTAAATGGATGGAGTCAGGATTTTAGTTCCCACATGCCCCTGTACTCAGATTTGAAATACAAAAGTAAAACAGCAACTAGAGACTCAGCAGTAGCAACCTTCAGGTAATAAACATGCTAGAGAAGGTGGATCTGGGTGGTGACAATGGAGCTTGTAGCACAGGCCTGCCTTCTCAGTTCTCAGGTCCCTCCAATGAGAAACATTGCCCTGTCCTTCACCGTCCTATGACAATGACTCACCTTTATGTGTGTAGAAATTATTAAGATTCCCTAGACCAGCAATGACAGTATAAAAACGAGTGTGTCCCAGTGCACATGGCAGGAAGTGTCACAAAACACCACTGTTATTTGAAGAAAGATGAGTGAAAATCTACTCCAGTGATTGGCATTGAAGAAGGTCGATATTAATTATTTTCTTAACTTAAATATTTTGACAGAAGGCCCATCGGTGTGGAAACCAGGGACCCCAAGTTACTTCCAACAGAGCCAGGGAGAGTGTTTATCGCTAGACATAAAGCAGTGAGACCAACTCTGCCCTCCCTTCCCGCACAGACAGTGGAAGCAATGCAACTCATAGGAAGCCTGGCCAGTGAGAAAAATGCTGCCAAATTATTACATCCTACCCAGAAAAATGTACAGTGGACAGAGAAGGAATTAGGAAGAGAAATAAGATAGCTGATCTTTATAGACTTCAGGAGTCCAGTACTCACAAACCCTCTTGGGGCAGAGAAGAAGAATAATCCATTGTCTTACACATCCCATCATATCAAAGTGGCCATATTCCTTTGCCTTAGATAGTCTCCAAAGTAAAAAAACAAAAGACAAAACAAGCAGAAACGTGAAATTGTTTAAGAGAAGTGTTTTGAGCTGCTAATGGGTTTGCATAATGGGATTTCTTAGATACTATGAACACACACCACAGTATCAGGAAATGTTTTCTAAAATACTGAGCCAAGAAAAATAAATAAATTCTTACCATCCAGATGACTTTGGATGTTTCAATTCTGCTGATCTCTATTGGAAATACCATTTGTAATTCCTGGTAAGGGAGCTGGTGGACTGTCCACTGCAAATGCAAATGTTGAAGTGTAGCATTGATGGAAACGTTAAGTGATTCAGGAGCCAAGGGTGGAATCTGATCTAAGACTGAAAGACCAAAACAGAAGTGTGAAATAGCATCTGATAGATCCTGCGACCAAATTAAACTGTTCAATGTCTTTTATGTTTAACTTTGGAAAATACTGTTCATATATGCATCCTAGAAACAGATGGCTTGCAAAGCTGGAAAGGAATTCAGAAATTATTTTGCGGAGGACGAAATTAATAACTTGATGAATGAAATAATTTGCTTAACAATACACAGCAAGTTAATACACTGGTAAGCAGTAAAACAGGTTTTTAGGGGAAAATCTAATTAGTTTAAAATTCACAATAGAGCTAACTAAAGAGGCTGTTTTGCTATAAACATAATATTCCAGAAATAAAAAATGAAAAACATCCTCCCTTTTTTGTGATACTGAAAACTGAATCCAGGGCCTTGTGTGTACAAGGCAAGACTCTAACACTCAGCTACATTTTAACCTCTAAATTTTTTTACGGTTGTCTTGAGACAGGATCTCACTAAGTTACCCAAACTGGCCTCAAAATTGCATTCTCCTGCCTCAGTTTCCCAGGCAGCTGGGACAACAAGAGTGTGTGCTACCACAGCTGGCAACATCTTCTTTGTTGACAGGCAATACTTCATAATTTTTGAAAAAGCTCTACATAGGAGGAGGTATACTTTTTCTCTGGACATGGTGACTTACTCTTCAGTTTTCTGAACTTGAAGTACCTCTACCAAGAGCTTCCTGAAATCTGGGCAGAAACAGCAATATACTAGGCACTTAACATAAAACAAAAATACTTGTGACAAAGTCACTGGCTCAGAGAAGGACCTACCTGGAGAGGCCCAACAAACTCACGAAATAATTGGAGATTGCAAGTTTAGAGTAGTTGGCATGGAATGGAATGTGGAAAGAAGGAATTCAAATATGAGGCAAGAGGACTGCCATGAGTTTGAAGCTAGCCTGAACTATATAGTAAACCCTGTGAAGGAAAAAAGGAAGGAAGGGAGGGAGAGAGGAAAGGAGGGAGGAAAGGAGGGAGGAAGGGAGGGAGAGAGGGAAGAAAAAAGCATGAATAGATTTGTGTAGATCTTTAAAACTTTGGGAAATGGCTTTCTGGTCTTTCCTCCCTCCCTCCTTCTCTTTCTCCTCCCTCTCTCTCTCCTCCTTCCCTCCTTCCTTCCGAGGTGGGGTCTCACTGTTACTCAGGCTGTTCTTGAGCTCCTGGACTCAAGCGACCCTCCCATCTCATCTGTCCGAACTCTGGCTGCAGGAGCATCTCACTCACTGCACAAGCTGTGTCCAAGTTACCAGTGGCATCACTGCCAGTGACCACACACACAGGTCTAAGCCTCCAGAGAGGAGGAGGGGGCTTAGGAAGCCACTGCTAATTTTAAAGAACAATAAATCCTGACTCTCCACTTCAAAGGAAGAAACACCATAAAGATTTGAAAAGAACTGTGTATTCCTGATTCAATAATTTCAATTATTAGGCTGAGGGTATCTGAAGCAAACTGAAAATGGTGCAAACGTTTTGAAAAGATAAACAGTACCTTAATAAAATCAGGTGGTTTCTGATGATCCATAACAAACACCATCTAATGAACACTCTTTTATTTTTGGATCATTGTACATTTGCTCTAGTAATTTGAAATCTTCTGGTACTAAGTTAGAAAGATAAGAGAATACTCTTTTTGACAACAAAAATGAAAGCAATCTCCAATAGTGAAAAAAAACCCTCACTGTCAGTAAACATAAGCTGTGTTTTTCATAGAGAAATAAAAACAACAAGAACAATACCACATATGAATTATTCAGTAGGCACAGTGGTAGCTGTTTTACTTCTGCCTCATATAATACTCACTGTGAAACTATAAAACAGTAACTTTTTATAGGTAAGGAAATTGAAGCTCAGTGAGGTTATATAGCTGTCCATAGAGCACTACAGCTTGAGATGTAGGCAGGGGTCTCTCTCATACCCAAGCCTAAGCTTCCCTTTGGTGCACTCTCCCCAGATGTTAAAACATCTCATGGGATTCAACATCTGAGACAAGTGTTTCAGGGCAGAAAATAGTGTCTTGCCAAGCCCAGGGTACAGATGTGTGGGGAGAGCCACAGAAGTGGGGGATATAGAAAAGCATGAAGAATGTGGAAGGAAACTTCAGACAACTCATTCTGAGGAAGAGATTAGTGAAAACATTCATTAAGATGAAACACACTAGCCTTCTCCAGCTACCTGCAGAGAACGTTGCCATCCCCCTCGTGACATATTGTAACTGCCTGCTGAGGAGTGTGACAGCGCTAAATGGAACTCGTGGGCTTTGGATATGGCGCTGAACCCTTAAATATGTCACTAGAACATGAGCAAAAAAGATAAATCAAGCTTCGCTAAAGCTAAAGACTTCTGTGCATAAAAGGAGCACTTTCAAGAAAGTAAAAAAAAAAAAATGCCTATGGACTGGGAGAAATTTTGAAAGCCATACATGTGATAAGTTTCTGGCATCCAGAATGCAAAGGACATTCACACATCACCAGCAGGAAAGCAAAGGATCCAACCTAAAAGGGGCTAAACTCAAATGGACATTTCTCCAGCTATGGTGCAGAAGAGGTCCACCGGCCCATGCAGAGATGTCCTATCTCCCTCTGTCTTCCCATCTGTCACTGTCTTTCTACACACACACACACACACACACACACACACATCCTCCACCATCCTATCATGTACTCTGAAGGGGAACCAAAGCTTCCAACCCATGAGTTAAATAGGCCTCTTTTCTTAAAACTGAACCCAGCTTTAGCTATTTTGCTTTAACAACATGAAATTCATTCACATGTTCTGTCGTTTTAAATACACAAGTTATTTGTCAAAATCTATAAAAGTGAAATAAAAATGTCATGTCATTATTTCTGGATGTTAAGATTGGGTGGTTTTTAAATTTTTTCTTTTTACTTTTTTGTATTTGGTAAACATTCTTAGAAATATGTGTTAGTTTCAGGTCCACATAATGTTACATTTAAAATGCAATGTTCTATGAGATCTACATCACTTTGCTCTTCTGATTTTTTTTTCTGGTACCAGGGACCGAATTCAGGACCCTGTGCTTGCCGGGCAGGCATGGATGGCGCTGAGCTCTATCACTGGCCCTCACTCGCTTGTATCATAATTCTGAAAACTCTTGGATTTTCTCACACTTCTCTGCAGTGCTTATTTCAGCTGCTGTCATAGGCTACTTCTGTGTTTGTGTTCCAAGGTTTGTTGCATGAAGACCAAAACCAGGAACAGACTGATTGCAGTGATTGCGGTACAGCATTCTGTGACTGGGTGCCAAAGGCACGGGTCAACTATCAATATCAACTTTATTGACAGAATCTCTAGAAAGTTAGAGTACGCTGCTTTTGACATTAAAAAAAAAAAAGCTCTTTAAATTAACGTGTACCATCAGCACTGAGGCAGCTGAATAATACTGGTCAGAAATAATTTGATCAACAACAATAAAATGCCCTAGTAGCGAGAGCAAAGACAATTATCAATATGCTAAGTCCAGCTCCACTGCTTGCAGAAAGAGAGGTGAGGTTACAACAAGAAGAGCCACTTTGCCAGGGTCGCACTCCAGGCCAGGCCCAGAGCTCCTGGGCTCCCAGACTAGCTCTTTGCTCTTCAGGCTACAGTGGGACCGGAAGCTCAGAAACCAGAAGCAGAGGCAGACTTACTCAGAGCCCGTCCATCCACCTTTCCCACCCAGCACTCTGACAGGCCCAGCCTTGGAGCAATAAACTGGGTCTCTTCCCATGATGATATTCCATGCAGAACTTGAACACAAGGTCACTTCCACAGAAATATGTAACAGTAAAGGAAAACATCCATCCTGTGTTGTATAATTGTTTCAGGATATCGTGTAATTTAACTTTTGTATTAAAAATTGCACCTTGTATCTTTGTACCACACACACACAGAAAGAGAGAGAGAGAGAGAGAGAGAGAGAGAGAGAGAGAGAGAGAGAATCCATCAAAATGCTGCAGCTGTGCTATGGAAAAGGTACCTAGCGTTAACAGAAGAGACGCTTGGCTGTGTCTCGTTACTTAGATCAGGTTATTTGAAACAGAACCTTAGACCCACACCTAGCCGGCCCACTGAGTGGCCAGCTGCCCACTCTGAGTGAAGCTTTAGTAGGTCCTTGGTCCAATGCAGCAGAAATTAAAACAAGGACATGCACAGAGCAGCACCCCAGGCGAGGACAGGGACAGGCTAGCTTGCTGAAGCAGGCTGCCTAGCAGAAAAGCTGAGAGCAGCAACAGAGACTGGTGGAAAGGAGCGAAGGGAAACCTGTCTGAACTCGGGGAAGAATGGGAGAGGGGGAGCAGCAGTGCCTGCATGAGCGTAGCCGTCAGTCTGCGAGGAAGGAGTGGATAGATGGGTCTCCATTCGGGATGGCGCAGGGCCAAACCTTGCAGGGAATTCCTGGGACTTCCCACAGAGCCTGCAGGCTGGGCAGAGGACTTGTTTTCAGAATCAGGCCCTTTGGCTGGGCTGGACATCCTTCTTCTTCTTTTTTTTTTTTTAAACAAAAAACCACTTTATTATAAAACATGTCCAGAATATAAACCAATTTTATATCAAGACTCTTTGAAACGTTAAAAATTATACACAATGTAAGTTATTAAAATATGTTCCTTTTCCACTCCAACCTAAAGAAAAAAAGATTGCAAAAAAAGGAAAAATCTAAATTGCTTCGCAGAGAAAATTGATAAACAAAAAGTCAACTCAAAGCCAAAACAAACCCAATCAAAAAATACATTCTGCAAAGCCTATTACCCCTCCAATTTAAAATTATATCATCTCTCAAGGGAAAACAATTCCAGCCTCATGGTGATTTGTACGAAGCAGAGTCACTTTCCTAAAGGGAAATAATATCAAACATAAGAGAAATATAATAATTCTTTTAGAAGGTGAGGGAAAGTAATTTCCATGTTGGAAAGCAAGAGTACTAAATACTTCATGTTCACCTGTCTTTTTTATAAATTAAAATCCATATTCACATAAGTGATTTGAGCACAGATATCATAAAACCAAGCTCAGACATTTTTTTAAATGTGGCTTCAGGAGAACAACTAAACAGCTTCAAAACCCAAGGACAGACTGGTTCCAAGAATGTCTTCCTTTGCTCCTTTTTTCTCGCCTCTACACCTGTAGTCCTCTCTCTTGGAAGTTCCATCTCTAGTGTTCTACACTGGTGTGTGCCGTTTCTGTTTCCTCCTTGGGGTGCTCTAATCCACCTCCTCAGAAATGCTTCTTCTTGAGAGGCTGGGCTGCTCTTCTTTGGGTCTTCCTGCCTTCATCTGGGACTTGCCTTCCCCTCTGAGGCTGGCTTGATGGGTACCAGCCTTGATTCCTGAGGAGAGGTACTTCAGCACTCCTGATTCTACCATGGATAAGCAGTGATTATATCATTGCTAGCTTTGGCCCAGGAGCGCTGGTTTTTCTGAGAAACAGTCACTCAGAGGCTATCTGGTGGTCTGCTGTCATGAGCTGGCAGCCCTGAGGTGACTAGTTCTCTGCATGTGACGCACTACCCGGCCTTGGATTGGTCTGCACGGCCCCGGGGGGGGGGGGGAGGTGTCTTCTCATGGGCCCCATTGTTCTGATACAAGTCTTTGGCTCTAAGCTTCTGGTTTTCTGTACTTTAACATCATCTTCAAGTTCATCTTGAAAAGAGTCATATGACTTCTCTGGATGCCACATTAGGTTGACAAAAAGTGATTCTCCTTATCGGGCTAAGAACCTGGTGGAGAAGTTTGATAGCACTTATCTAGCGCTGGCTTCAGTTTATCAACATGGACTTTCCCCAGATAGACTGCACAGCAATCAGCTAACCACAGATTCAGAGATTACAAAATCAGTTTGACAATAGTACCCCCTCCTTCACCTCAGCATGTGAAGTCTTTCATTATTAAACTATAGTGCTACTACACAGATGCCTCTTATGAAATGCACGTGCAAGGAGTTCCATCTTTGTTCAATTTAGTATGGTACTGTCACTGAGGTAGGGACTAGAATACAGCTTCTGTTGCACTCCAGGCAAGGACAGGTGACGCGGCAGAGAGGCAGCCATAAGAGTAAAGCCAGTGCTGGCTCCACTGTCAAGCCAGAAGGTTGTCATTGTGACCGCTACCCACGCAGAGCAGTGGTAGCATGCTCAGACTTCAGCAGACAAGACAGAGCGAGAGGTGTGCACGCCACTACCATCAGTGCTAGCTCCTGCCTCTCAAGCCTGGGCCTCAGAAGTAACCAACAAGCTGTGGTGGTGAAAAGAAGCCAGAAGACGTAGCACCGTCCGTATAACCTAGGTAGAAAGTAAGCATATCCACATCCAAAGAACATTACTCAGAGAACTGAGCTGTTGTTAGAAGCAAACTTCCTCCTTTCCCAAATATCTTTTCCTAGAATTTTATGAGACAATGGGAAAACTCTATACATATTTCTCACAAACACCTGTTTATGAACCCATGAACAGAAATTGAATATGTAATTCCTAAGTGCACGTCTCAATATTCTTTGTTACAAAGCAAGTACAGAAAGGAATACAAGTACAGGGGGAAAATGCAATGCTTTGTAAAATGGATGACAGCAACGAAAATTTATGAACCAATAGAAAATCTCCAGCATAAGAATCTACTTACAATCAAGCATCCACAAACATAGCAGAAATTTTAAGCTCTACTGGCCTTAGTTACAAAGTCAATTTATATCAAAATACCCTTCTTGCAGGGTAGCTAGTGAAAAATATTATTTTTTAACTATAAACATTTCAGCACTACCTTGACAGACCTGAGTGATTGTATTGATTCATAAAGTTTTGTTGCTTTCAGCCATGTTTAGCAAAGCTAACTCAATAAATTTTAGCTGAAGGTCCTCACAACTTGTGATCTAGCAGTCAAAATGCTCGTGCATTTTGTATCTTAGCAGGTATAAAAGGACCTCCACCAGCAATGGCCCTGGCAAAATACCTCAATCTGGAAGTTCTGCAGGGGTTGGCCTGTGGACAAATGCAAGGATGACCAGAGTGCTTATCGGGAAGCCAGGGTTAAAGGTCAGCTTATTAAAATATTTCATAAGGAAGAAGGCGATCAAGATGAAGGCAACCAGGGTCTACCTGCTCGGGGACCCCCTTCTGTCCCTCTCTTGGATAGAGGCTTTCTTTCCCCCCAATAAATATAGTCTGTTCATAACCTCAGAAAAAAAAAAAAAAAAAGATCAAGGCAACTGTTACTTTGAAAGATTCATGCATCTCTTCATATAACCTATTTGCCAACTCCAGGTAATTCTCAAAGAAATAAAAGAACCATCTAACTTTTCTCCAAAGCACAAATCATTTCACTTTTTTCTGTAGGTGATCTTCTCTTACCTTCCCTCTGGCAAGTTCTCGAGGACAGTAGTGTTAACAGAAATGCTGTCTGAAAGACTGCAAAGAATGCCATGGGCTCTGATTTTCTGAAAAACACAAATTATAAAGAGGAGATTTTTTATTGATTTTAATTTAGAGCAGGTTTCTTGGAGACAATTCTAGATGATGACATTAAAGGCTCTGATTCTTATCCCCGCCCTGTGTTCACATCTCCTGTCTTTTTACACTGAAGGAAGAACATATCTCCCTGTCTATGGAACTTTCTTTTGGCCCCTAAGTGAGGCATAACCAATAATGTGCCCATTAGGCACCTAAGCCTCAGGAAATAATGCACGCTTCTACTTGTTCTTTTTGTTTCCACCTTCAAGCATGCAAGAGCACTTCTAGCCTGCCCTGTGGCCCCATGGGAGAACACCCAAGGCAGGCACAGAAGCAGCTGGGACTGCTGGCCTAGCCTGACCGTGCCTGGTGTGGGCCAGCAACTGCTAGCCAGGGGCCGGGCAAGGGTGCTCACTGCTGTACACCGTGGAAGCCCAGAGGCTGTGATCACCGATCAATCAATTCCCTCTGTCTAAGGAAACACTGTTTTACCTGCCAGGGGAGTATCCTCATTCTTCTCCATTGCTTTTTTTTGCGGAACTAGGGGTTGAACTCAGGCCCTTGCGCTTGCCAGGGAAGCGCTTATTCCACTGAGCCATCTCCCCAGCTCCTTCTCTATTGCTTTTATTAAAATTCAACTAAGAAGTTAGCAAATTCTACTAGGAAACAGTTTTTCACTGCTGAACATAATTTCTGGGTTTTTTTTTTTTTTTTTTTTTTTTTTTTTTTTTTTTTTTTTTCTTTTCTTTTCCTTTTTGCCTTAGACTCAAGTTCTAAATTACAGGCCAAGGCGCATCACTGATTCATCAGGTGCTTCGATGCTGGGACAACTGGAGGACACAGAGAATGGAGCCCAGGTGACTTCAGAAAAGTGAATGTGCTTTTCACCTCATAGATGTGTCACTCAGGGGGAGTGCTGATTTTCACTTGTCTTCTATAAGCCCTGACTCAGCCAAGCGCAGCAACAGAACACTTCTCTGAGAGCCACTTCCGTCTCTGTCTAGCCACACTGAATTCATCCAGAGCTAGAAATCTGTGGGCCAGGTCATGATCTGGTGTTGAGCTCTCCTCACGTTCACATGCCTGAGGAAGGTCAGGGCCATGACGGGAAGGAAATCTCAATTGCACCAGTGTGGATGATTCAGAGGGCGAAGTGCATGTTGCTAAATGATGTCCTTGAGAGAAGGCCGACATATATGCTTCTCCAAAATCTGGAGTCTTCTCATTACCTCAAATATGTTACATGTCAAAACATTAAGCAAGTCAACAGGAGTAAAAATTTTAAAACTAAAACTCAGAAGCCACCTACCATTTAAGGGTAAGCAGAAATTGAGAGAATAAATTGTCAGGCTAATTAAGACAACCATGGGTACTTGCAAAAGGCTGTGGCTTGCGTATAACAAGAATCAGTGTAGTGGTGTCCCGAGTTCCTGTCTACTGTGGCTTGGCATTGGAAATGTCCTACTAAACTCTCACGCACCATGAGGCAGGGCTTTGGAGGTGATGGACCCTGTGTGCTCTGAGTGTGCTGCTGGGAGCCGGGCTGGGGCTGGACCCATAAGGGTGCATCTCGTGTCCTGTCCCTGCATTCACTCTCTGCCCCTTGGCCACTGTGACAGGAACACGCTTCCTTGATCAGGCCCTTCTGCAGTGCTGTTTCTGGCCCGGCACCAGCCAACTGTGGGCTGCAAATGCACTAAGCTCTCCTCCTTGAAGCACCTCCTTGCAGCCACCAGATTTCCTGTTCCTTTCCTCACCTGCTCTAATGTGATCCCTCTATATACCAGCAGCCAACAATCCCCGCACGGCGGCCACTGCCTGCACGCAGACAAAGTGCAGACAAATTTTATCCACAGTTTTACCTGCTTTGTTCTGGTTACCTGTGATCAACCAGAGTCTGAAGCTATGAAAGGGGAAGTTCCAGAAATAAATCACTAATATTTGAAATAACTTGTTATATAATTGTTCTGTTGCATTATAATTTTAAATGTCTTACTGTGATTAATTTACAAATCAAACTTTATCATGTTATCTAGGTATGGTGCAGGAAAACATTGGTATATATAGGGTTTGGTACCATCTTTGGTACTGGGCATCCACTAAGTATCTTGGGATGTGGTCCCTGGAGAAAAGAGAGGGAGCTGTCGTGGCACTTCCAGCTGGGTGCCTGGAGCAATGCCACCCAGCATCCTAGGCTGCAAATGATGTAAGGACGTTGGTCAGAAGGGGGGATGAGTCCTAGTTGTCTGAAAACCTGTCAAGATTAATAAAGTTCCTTAAAACACACACAATGGGAGCTGGCAACTGGAAGAACACCCTAGAGATACTGTGAAGCCCTTTCTCAGGAACACTACAGGATAGAATCCCAGTACTTGGGAGGCTGAGGCAGAAGGAAAAGTGGAAGTTCCAGGCCAGCATGCAGCCTGGGCTACATACACTGTCTCAACAAAACAAAATGAAACAGGCGAAAATAAAGAAAGGAAAAGAAAAAAGGAGGGAGTAAGGTAATGAGAGAGACACAGAGAGAAAGACACACACAGAGAAAGAGAGAGAGACAGAGAGAGAGAGAGAGAGGCTCCCAATCCCCCACAGGAATAGATATCCTGATAGACCATGGGCTGATGCTATATGGGAAAAGCACAAACCCAAGTGACTCCCAACCAGCTGCCCCCAAGCCCTGGGTGACAGCATTACCTGTTGCAGCAAATCTTCCTCGAGTTACAATACTCTCAATGAGCCATCTTTTTTCCTGAGGGGACCTAAGTATGACCCTGACAACCTGGAGGTGACAGAGAAGCCACACAGAGACCCTGAAGTATCAGAGTGCTGAGATGAGGAAGCAAGTAGCAGGCAGGCGAGGCTAGGAGTCAGAAGCGGAGTCCAGGTGGGGAGCAAGTGCAGGGGAAAGCAAAGTGCACTCCGCACTGCACTGCGCGGCTGGTGCTTTGTCAGTACAGCAGGGGGTTCAGGAGGATTTTAGAGACAGCACGTGGGCTGACTCACATGGAGGAGACCAAAATAAGGAGAGCCAGAATGACCAGAGTGGAAGGAGAGGAGGAGGCTGAGGCATCAAGGTGACAGGCTGCATGAGAAAGGTGCTTAGGCCAGAGGAGGAGCTGTGACGTTGGTGAGGAGGGGTGGAATTTGAGGGAGAGGAGCCCCTTGAAAATGGAATCACTATTTATGGACAGGCAGAAAACCATGGGAAGAGCGCATGGGGCTGTCTACATCAGCTTCTGACTCACAGTGGCCGGAGCTCAACTTGCAACGCCAATTTCAGACACGTCCTTGCTTCCCAAGGGCTGACAGAAATCATGCATCTAACATGATACACATTTGGAGAATTCTTGGATGACGGTAACAATTTGGGCAGCTTTGGTGCATGGGTAGAAAACACCAGATGATGGCAAGACAGGGAATAAAGACAGGAAAGAGAGTCCAAGCCCAGGACTCTGGGGTGGTCCACAGCACACCATGTGGATCAAAGGATAAACCTAGGCTTTCCTGCCACACTGAAAGATGAAGACCACATGTCCAGATGGCCAGTGGGCCTCTGCCAACCTGCAGAGTCCTGTCGATAGCAGCCAGCTGCTCTGCACACTCTCATGGCTGCCAACAGGGAACAGGCCACCCAGCTCTGAGCCACCAGCAGGCCTGGCTCCCAACATCCACACACATCAGGCACAAGCCACGGCCAATGCCCAGGAATGAAAGGGAGTCAGGGACGTGTGAAGCAACACAATTCACAGGCAAAAAGCAGCCGGGTGTGGTGGCTCATGCTTGTAATCCCAGCACTCAGGAGGCTGAGACAGGAGGATTGTTGCAAATTCAAGCCCAGCCTGGGTTACAAAGTGAGCTCAAGGCCAGCCTGAATTGCATAATGAGATCCTATCTCAAAAAGACAAAAACAAACAAATAACCACATTGACAAAAACCTTTTCCTTCTCCTTCCTCATCTGCGCGGCTTAGTCCTTTCCCTAAATCTATCCTTTCTCAGACTCCATCAAAGCCAAATTGACTATGAGCTGTCAGAGGACAAGCCTAGATTCTATTCACCATTGTCTGTCCATTGGAGAACACGCCTGCTATCCAGGGAATATCTGAAAAGTGAATGAAAATGGGTATTAAATGGGTATTTCTCCTTCTTTCTCCTTTGCCTTCAATCTTCTTTTAGTGAACACAGATTTCTTTTCAGGTCTTTCTATTTTTTTCTATTACCCAATTTTGCCTGCTTCATAGTCTCTCACAGATCTTCCTTCAGGAGGGAAAAATAAGGAAGCAAAGAGCAGGAAAACTGCCTATTCACTTTGTAGGGTTCTTGTTCAAGTCCTGCCTCTGCAAAACCTCATCCCTAGTGAAATGCCTGAGACTACTGCTCAGCATAAACACTTAGGTAATACAACACAACCCTGAAGAGACAATGTCGGCTCTTCCTAGCCAGAACTTCTTGTTCTGTCATGACTGAAATGTTTATTCTCACTACAAATACTCTCCACATGATTCAGGAGATAGTCACTTGCTTCCCAAGAACTAGCTGTGTTCCCAGGTTGTTCAAAACTGGCTTGGTGACCCAATTATTACAGGCAACTAAGATGACAGGAATACTACATGCAGTCAGACAGGCCAGGCCCTTGAGGGCATCAGTGCTGAGGATGAGAACACATCAGAACTATGGCTGGAGGTGCCTCTGTTGAAGGTACAGAGGAATGATGGAATGACCAGGCCTAAGTACCTCCCCAGGGGATAAAATAAATGTCATCACCTTGTCTAATAAATTCTAGACATCAGTCACCTGGTGAGTGACCAGAACCTCTTGATTCATCTCTTCCTGAAAAAAGTTCTTTGTTCTTTCCATGTCCACTGGCTACATGACCTGCTTCCCCACTGGATCAATACTGCCTAAACAACTTGTCATCTTATTGGTGAATCATACTTTTGAAGTATGATTGTTCCCATGTCCCTACATTGTTCCCATGTCATAATTTCATACCCACCTTGTGGTTTTTGCTCCCTAACACTTCTTTGGAGAAGTGGGCTATTGCCAAGTCCTTGTTGAGTCCCCGCCTGTCTCTCAATACATTTTTCCTCTTCTCAACCTCTGTTGCTCTTAGAATTCATTCTTTTCATTTTGGAAACACAAACTTGGTGCACCTATATCTAGCAGGTTGGGAGTTATATTGCTTCCCCTACATCACAACAACATCATATGTAAATGTTGTTTTAAAGAAAGAAGCTGTCTGCAAGGGTACATACTTGGGTGGATGCATTTATGAGAGAGCTCTGCTCATAACCACATGTTGAATATTCTCCAACACAGATTATATGGTAGGCCACAAAACAAGTCTCAACAAATTATTTAAAATTAAAACCATATTGACAATTTTCTGACCACAAGGTAACAAAACTAGACATCAATGACCAAAAGTTCTGTGCTTCAGTACAGAGTCAAACGTACTTTCTCGGCACTCCCCATGATTCTGATTTAGTTATCTCCATTTCTTTTGTAAGAGCCCTGTTGTTTGTATCTGGGACCCTTTTTGAAGGGGCTTCCAGCACCACAGTATAGAACTGGCTACCAACAGCTTTGCTCCAACTCCCTCTGCAGCTCAAGGGTCCCCCATCAGGAGCTCTGTCCAGGGAACAGTTCCAGTGCTCCTCCCAGCCTCCAGCTGAATCCTCTCCAGTGGATAATGGTTAAATGCTTCCATCAACTTAGTAAGCAAACCTCTGATTCATGGAATTGATTAACTCAAAAATATGACTTTTTTTTTTTTTTTTTTTTAAAGAAGCAACATTCAGTTCAGGAATTTTGGAATTTGTAGCATCAGCTACAATTAAAGCTGAGTCTGTAATTGGTGATGAAGCCAAAGAAAGAAATGAAAAATTTGAACCCAAAGAATACAATGTCAATCAAAAAATATGTAAGAATTGAGATATGCCAAAGACTATATTTCAAGCCACTTAACAAGAAGGTACATTATTGTTCCAAATGATAATGCAACAATCACCTGGGAAAGATGAAGTTGGAATATATGGGGTGACTGGAAATATCACAAATGCTTACATTAAAAAAAAATACTACAAGGGCTGGGGAAAGGGCTCAGTGGAATAAGTGTTTCCCTGGCAAGCGTAAGGGTTTGAGTTCAATCCCCAGTTCCACAAAAAAAAAAAAAAAAAAAATTACAGCAAAATACCATTTGTCATTGATCCCCCTCAGTATACTCTCCATTGCTCAGCATTCTTTTCCTTTTCCGACATATTCTGGAATTCGTCTCTTATGATTGTCTTTAGAAAGTATGATTTTTAAAAAATATGGTGAATATTGTGGCCACGTGCCTTGTGGCAGAACGGAAGGCCCACGAAAGTGTCACGGTGGCCCTCACCACATCCCAGGAGACCTGGCAGCAAGCGACCTCTGACTCTTCCCCACAGTCACAATAACTGTCAGAGTAGTTGTTTTCAATTGATCCAGGACATCAAGGCAGCCACAACATGGTAACAGAATATTCACAAAGACTTTCACAATTGCTTTAGTTACCAAAAAAAAAAAAAAAAAAAAAAAGAATTGCTTTAGAACATGGCAAGAATGATGGAATAAGTGTTTTCAAAGCAAGGGGTATTTTATTAAATTTATTATTATTATTATTATTATTATTATTATTATTTATTATTATTATTTTGGCTGGCTCAGCCTGACCTGGGAGCAGGGTTGGCTCAGCATATGACACTGGGGATCAAACTGCAGACCCTGTGCTTGCCTAAGCTCACCTAAGCAGATGCTTTAGACCTCTGAGCTATCTCATCAGCCCCGTGGAGGAAGTATTTTAAACATCCTATTTTTATTTTTTGATCACACCTCATAGTTATGTACATGAACTCTGGATTAAATGTAATTAGGGTCAGGCTGGATATATAGCTCAGTGGCACAAGTGCCTGCCTGGAAAGTACAGAGTCATGAGCTTGATTCCTGATACCCACAAAAAGAAAAACAAAACATAATTAAGATCAAATCCAAGCTCTATAACTTAATAATTGTATGATCAAGTACCAGTCATTTAATCCTCATGAGATTAAATTTCCTTTCCTGTAAGTGATAAATCATACCTTAAAGCATGAGCACTAAAATTAAGTAGGACGGAGGGCCAGTGAGATAGCGCAGCAGGCCAAACTCCTTCTTAGGCAAGTGCAGGGACTAGAGTTTGATTCCTGGCACCACATGTCACATTGGCCCTGCCCCCGTGCCTGCTTAGTACAGCCACTGAGATCACACAAGGTAGCACACGCCTGTAATGCCAGCACTTGGAGGGGGGCTCAAAACAAAAGGATCACTACAAGTCCAAGCTGCTTAGCGAGACCCTATACCAAATACATAAACAAAAAAAATTAAATAAGATCCTGAGAATTTTCATGTAGTAAATTCAATAATTATTTTATTATTATTGCCTTATTAGCCTCAGCAAAATAAATTTCAGTTAAACAAAGACACACACAAGAAATGCAACCACAAAAGTAACAGCACAAAACATGTGTGACTATTTTTATTATATAGAGGCATGATATGAAACCCAGAAACAGTAAAGAAAAAGAAAACAGCACTGATTGGGTAAACATTAAAAATTTTTACTGCTACAATTGGAAATGACAGCATCAACATTATAAGGCAAACAGGTGCTGTCCCTAATATACAAAGAACTCTTAGAAATAAAAAAGGCAAACAACTCCGTAGAAATCTATGAGTACATTGTTCATGGATAGAATATACACACCCCTGAAAGACAAATGAAAATCTAGGCGAAATCACTGAGAAAGGAATCTAAGCTAAAACAGTAACTGCCTACAGCTGCGTGTTGTGATTATCTATGCAGTATCCAACTGGCGGGGCTTAAAACGGCAGTTCTACGTCTTATGGATAGGAGTTTGCAGAAATAAGCAATGCCATCCATTAACAGTAAGAGAGGGCAGCTGTGTCCAGGTGTACTTGGCTATATTCAATTAACATTTTGGTGTGCATTTGCTTTGATCTAGAAATAATTCTTTTGCTAGAATTTCATCCTACAAGGAGGATCTGTCTGTCTATTCTATCTATCTATCTATCTATCTATCTATCTATCTATCTATCTATCTATCTATCATCTATCTATCTATCTATCTATCTATCTATCTATCTATCTATCTATCTATCATCTATCTATCTATGTCTATTTCAGCCTTCCCATTACTGCGACAAAAATACCTGACTCACACAACTTGATTCGAAATTTATCTTGGCTCATGGTTTTCAAAGGATTCAGTCCCTGGTCAGTTAGTACTTACATAGAAACACGATGATGGAGAAAAACTGCTCATGCCACGGTAGCCAGGAAACAGAAGAGAGCAGCTGACATGAACTTACTCTTCCAGGTCATCTCCCCACTGCACCTCCAATTAGCCTCATGGCCTTCAGCATTCCACTACTGAACCTACCATTGGGTAAAACACTGCCCCACAATCCAATCACCTTCCAAACATGTGAGGCTTTTGGAGAACATTTTTTAAAAAAATTTATTTATTTATCTATTTATTTGGTACATAGCTTGGACTCACAGTGATCTTCCTGTCTCAACCTCCCTTGTGCTAGGATTACAAGCACGCACCACCATGCCCTGTTGTGGTGGCCGGCACGGCACTCCCAGGGTTCTGGGCCTGACATGGCATATAGTACCAGGGTTCAATCCTGGGTCCTTCCACTTGCCAGGCAAGCACTTAGACCCCTGAGCTCCTCTCCAGCCTGGAAAACATTTTCGATACAAACCATAATATCCTACCCCTGACCCCAAAAGACTCCTGTCCAAGTGTATTTAGTCTATCTCTAAGAGTAGCCAAAGTCTTAACAGTTTCAGTATTATTGTAAAATCCAAGTCTAAAGTTTCTTCTGAGACTCAAGGCAAACTCAGTAAAAAAATGGAATTAAATAGTTGCAACATACAATGACACAGGATAACCTTTCTATTCCATAAGGGAGGAACTATAGGACAGAAATGAATTGGATTAAAGCAATAGCAAAATCCAACAGGAAACATATTAAAGCTCATAGCTGCATATCCAGCTCCCAGGGTAAATTATGGGGAGACACGAGCTCCAAAGCCCTTGCATACCTCTATCTCATGGCCTTCCGGGCTGCAGCCTGAGGGGCCTTTCTCTCAGGTTGGCTCTGATTTCTGCCTAAGGTTTTCCTTAGCAGATCTTCTACATTCCTGGCATCTACAGTTTCCTGGATATTACTGAGCCTTCCACTTCACTCTTATAGCACCACACACCGCTCTCCCAGGGGCAAATTGCTGGGTCTTCTGGGAAGCCATTCCCTTGAGCCCAGCCCTTCACTGTATGACACATATCCAACACAGCCCAGACTGAAATGGAGAGTAAGGGCAGGGATATAGGTGTGGTGGAGCACTTGCTAGCATGAGTAAGGACTTGGGTTCACTCCCCAGCATCGCAAATACTGATTTTAATTTTATTTTTTTAAATCTTTTTATTTATTTGGTACTGTGTCTTGCTACCCAGCTCAGACTCATAGTGATTCTCCTGTCTCAGCCTCCTCAGTGCTGGGATTACAGGCATGGACCACCACACAAGGTTTCAGTGGCCTGCTTGGTGTGAAGCCAGCATCGCATACAGTGCCGGGGATTGAACTCAGGTCTTTTTGCTTGCCAGGTAGGCACTTAGACCACTGAGCTACCTCCCCAAACCCACAAGTATTAATTAGTTAATTACAAAAATTATTAAAAATTACAAACTCAGAGGAATTTAGACAGGATTATATTAAACTTGACAGATTAGTTGTAAAGTTTACATAATAAAGAATTCATGTAAGAGGCATTTCTAAAATTTTTTTAAGTTGCAAATATATGTTACCAGACATAGCAGCATACCATTAAAGCTCAAGCTGTGAATGACATAGAAGATAAACAAAACAGAACAGAGTCCTAAAAGGGTCCTTATAAAAGGGGGATTTATTTTATGATAAAACTGATTTGAAATAAAATTTAAAAGATAAATAAATAGCATTGAATAAACTGTCTAAAACTTTAAATGATGAGATTATTGTGATATATAAACACTTAAAACTTATGCTAAACTCAAAAGGGTTATGAGGGGCTGGGGAAATAGCTCTGTGGTCTAAATGCCTTCCTGGAAAGTGGAAGGACCCAGGTTTGAACCCCAGTACCATATGCTGTGTGAGCCCCAGGACTATGGGGAAAACCATTACATGCCTGCAATCCCAGTGCTGGGGCAGCTGAGACAGGAGGATCACTGTCTTGGCTGCACAGTGAGACCCTATACCAAATAAATAAGTAACAGACTTTTTTAAAAAGAAAAAAGCATTATGAATAAGCAAATATGTGGCATACACGTAAAATGGAATATTATTCAGTCTTAAAAGATAAAAGAAATGCTATGTGCTAAAATGTGGATAAACCTTAAAAATAGTACACTACATGAACGAGTGACAGAAAGACAGATCCTGAATGAGTCCACTTACATGAGGTGCCTTGGTTAGCTGCATCTAAAAGATAGAAAGGAGAAAGTTGCTGACAGAGGATGAGGGCCAGGGATGAGGGCTGGTATTTAATGAGAGCAGAGTTTCAGTGTTGCAAGGCACAAAGATTTTGGGGATGCGTGGCATTGACTGGCCCACAACAGCATGAATATGCTTCCTGGCAATGATGCATAGAGTTAAAAATTGTAAGCTGGGTGCAGTGATGCTCGCTGTGATCCCAGAACTCGGAAAGCTGAGGCAGGGATCGCTGCGAGTATGAGGCCTGCCTGCGCTACACTGCCTGAGCTCAAAACCTGCCTGAATTTCAAAAATACTCCCCAAAAAGGTAAATACAATTAATGGTAAATATAGTTAAGATGGTAAATGCCATATGTATTTTAGCATAATAAAAATATTTAGAAAATAAAGAAGTATGCCAGAAGAAATAATTGCATCTTTATAAGAAATAATAGATTAAGATCCAGATACATAGAAACCTTTTTAAGAAAAAACTCAAGAGAAAAATGAGTAAAAGACAGGGATAGGGATATAGCTCAGCTGCATAAATGCCTGCCTGTAAAGCACAAGGACCTGGGTCCCATCCCTGGTATTGCATGATGAGCTGTCTACTGAAACCAGGTGTGGTCGTGCACACCTGTAATCTCAGCACTGGAGAGGCTGACACAGGAGGATCGCTGTGAGTCAGCTGTGTAGTGAGACCTGGTACAAAATAAATAAATAAATAATTTAAAAAATTTAAATGAGAAGACAAAGATAATTCACAGAACATAAATGATCCACAAATACAGAAATATAAAATTGTAGCAGTAATCAGCAAAATGCAAACTAATATAATGTATTTTTTTTTACTCATTTTGTAGCTATGGAAATTAAAAAAACAATTAGCAGACTTAGAAGGAGTGGGGGTAACAAATCATCACATATTGAGTTTAAATTAGCAAAATGGAGGGAGAGCTACAATTCAAAGGTGTTGTGTATCAAGTAGAAATACAGGCCAACCTTCTGGCCTGACAAATAGCACTCCTGGGAGTTCAGTCACAGAAACACACACACTTGTACTAAACATGAAAGCACAATCTTCTCAAAATACTACTGCTAATGGTTAGAAAAAAAAGTAAAGAATTCGAATATTCTTTACTTTTGTAAAGTAATGAAGGAAAGGTTGGATAAATTTTACTCTCTTTCCACTTTAGAGGAACATGGAGACATTAACAAGAGAGGCTGGTAGAAATCTGGAAAGATCTCTAGGACTTGGAAAGTGAAAAGGGAAATTGTAGAATAAATAAACATACTTAAAAACTCATGTGCATGGACCTATTCTGTTTATTTGTAGACAAGATGAAAACATCTTAGAAGGTCATTTAACAAAGTGGACTGTCACCTTTAAGTGTGGTGTTCGGGGTGGTGGGTGCAAAGTCTGTGTTTCACTGCATGCACTTGTGCACTGTTTGAATGAAATTGTATTCAGTCGCTGCCTGGGCTGTGTTGTCTTTCAAGCTGGAGTAAATGCCAAGGAAGCAGCAGAATTAGAGAAGGAAGAGAGAAGCTGGGAAAGAACCTCTGTCTAACTTTAAATAAGCTTGCTTGGAGGGCAAAAATTCCCTGGAAAGATTAAGATATGCTACTTGTGTTGTTTTTTCCAGTTGCACATTATTTTAAAATATAGAAGGCTTCCTCTTCTAGGAAGGCCAAAGGAAAGGAAGGCCAAAGCTCACTATTTCTCTAAGTGAATGAGATGACAATCACAAATATTTTTCTCTACTAGAGCCAACAAATGTCCAAGCCCAGTTCCCACAAGGAAAATACACAGCTTCCTCTTGTCTGATACAGTATCACTGATTCCTCTTTCAGAACCATAATAGTTTTTCTGATGTGGCTCCTCACCCAGGACACAACAGTTAGAGAAACACTGGAGCCCAGTTGCAGTCTCTCCACTAGGGTGACCCTGCTCTATTCAGGTGAAGCAAAGAAAGCACAGCAAAAAGGCAATCCAGAGCCACGAGGTCTCCCCAGAGGATTAAGAACCCCTCTGGGCACGGGCACCTGCCCTGGTTCTCTCAAAGCTGCCTTCCATACGGAAAGCTTGGACAACAGGAAGGGCACTGGGGCCAAGATGTGGTCCCAAGGAGACAAAGAACAGCTGAGAATTAGCTCTGTCCAGGAGTAAAATGGAAGCTTCTTGCTACTGGGGCCGTGCAAACAGTACCCAAAATCCACCACAGGAGAGTAGAACTAAGCACGCCTTGAAGATTTTGAGTAGGCACCAGTGGTTAAACACCCCCTCCCCAACACAGACACAGACACACAGACACACAGACACACACACACACACACACACGCGTGCGCAAGGATTCTCAGACTCAGCTCACTTTGGGAAACCCTGGCACTGTGACCCTTTGAAGCTCTTCAATTGCAGGAGTCTCAGAAAGCAGCGTAAAGCAAGCCCGGAGGGAAATGAAGCAGGACACGCATGAAGAGATCATTCCAGAAGCCTGGAGTGTGAGGTGCAGCAGGTGGTTGTGAGCCAACTCCCAAGGCCAGTACTAACTACACCTGCCGGCTTCCTGAGCAGAATCAAGGTCCTTAACCTCTCTGGGGCTCTGTTTCCTGACTGGTAAAAGGATGTCACGATAGTAGTATCTGGAAGTATTTAGCCTCTGACGAAGTTTAAAAGCACAAACACACGAGGCGCATACTTACCATTGTGTCTGGTCCACAGTAAATATGAATCATTATTTCTTAAACAAGGAAACAAACTCAGGCATGAGAAGAAACAACCCAAATCCTACAGTCAGTTTAGACTTGGGACTAAGGCTTATCTACCTCTGTTCCTTATGCCACGGGCCTCCTAGATCAAATGGACCAGCACACACCATTCAGCGTCCCCTTGGACACCTCCACTCCTGTCCTCCGGAGTTAGAAATAAGTTTGTTTTCAAAGCGCTTTCTCCAGAGTTTTAGCCAGGTCTCTACGGTCTAGCAGCGACAGCCCCAACACACAGCAGGCGGGACGGACGGTTGGAGGAGGGAAGGACCGAGGGGTGCATGAACACGCCGACCGGGTGGATGGACAGAGGGCTGGCGGATGCTCCTCCCGCCGGTGGGGCCCGGGCTCCGATTTCGGTCGGCGCAGCGCACCGCCCCTCGCCCGCTCCCGGTGCCTGGGGAGGGTCGGCCCGTCCTCCCGCCAGCCCGGCGCCCGCCCGCGGCTTCTCCGCCGAGCGCTCCCGGCAGCGCGGCCGTCGGGGCGCGGGCGAGGGCGCGGAGCGGCCGGGACAGCAGCCCGGGGGACGGCGCCTCGCGGGACAGCGGAGGGGGCCGCCGGGACCTCGGCCGCGAGCCGAGGAGCGGGCCCGGGCGGCCGGGCGCGGGGTGGCGGGGCGCGGGGTGGCAGGGGCGCCGGCCGTACTCACCGCGCGGCGGCGCGGGCTCGGGCGCGGGCGGACGTGCGGGCGGGCGGCGCTGTGATCCGTGCGGGCCGGCCGAGGGCGGGATTCCGGGAAGGCAGGGGCGGGGGCCGGGCTTTTGCAATTTCCCGTCCGCGCCGCGCTCCGGGTGCTCCGGAGACCCACAGGAATTCGCCTCCGGTTTGGGTCCCGGGGGTGGGGATCTCTGGGTGGGAGGCCGCGGGGACTCTGCGGGGAGGAGCGGCCCGGAGCGGACGGGACAGAGGAAGCGGGAGAGGGCGCCCGGCGCTGCGGGCGCTCGGGCCGGGCAGGGCGGGCCAGGCGAGGGCAGATATCTAGGCTGTCCACTTGCAAGTCCCCGGCTCAGGAGCCGTCTAGAAACGCTCCGTGGGGCAGTTTCGCCTCTCCAGACAGTGCTGAAGCCTTCGCTTCCCAGAGCTGCTGTACAGCGCCACTTACTTTTACCCTTCAAAGTGCGATCCAATCTACAGGGCCCAGACTTGCAGAGATCATCTGCCCGTCTCCTAGAAGTTCTGTGACAGAAAAAGGAAGGCCAGCTGCACTTTCAGAAGTGGTGTAACACCTAAGACCACCCTAATGTCGCCCCTTCCCTGGCAGTCCTGACCCCGAGAAGAGCGTGGCAGGCTCAGTTCGGGTTTGCAGGGCTCTGGTAGCCTCCAGGTCCTGGTGGGCTAAGCCTGGCTTGGTTCCCATTTGAGGACCATAAAAAGTGTCACAGATGAAAGGCAGCTGCCAAGAATGATGGGCAAGACTGCACCATGAATCACATATTAGAGTCACTTCTTGAGTTGACAGAACGATTCTAAGTAATGTCAGAATTATTAATGCAAAATGTTACTGTGCTTTTAGGTTTGTGCATGTTTTGTCCCTCTCTGATGTCTTCTTAGGGAACCCTCTTTTTGAGACCATCTTACATTTAGTATCTATTGGTACTATAATGGAGCACTGAATCACACAGATACACTACAGGCCCTCAGACAAGGCTGGGCCCTCCAGGGAATCCCTGAAGAGAATAGCACTTCACAACTGTGGCTGGGAGGCACATCTGTTACAGGCCAGGCCTCAAGTTATAGATGGAATGATGGAATGACGAGGCCCACATGCTTCCCTGGGGGTTAAGATAAGTGGTGCCTCCTGGCCCAATAAAGTCTAGGTAGACATCAGGCACCAGCTGGGTGACCAAGATCTCCCAATCCATCCTCGCCTTAAAAAGTTCTTTGTTCTTTCCATATACATTTGCTGCATGACCTGCTTCCATGTTGGATCAATATTACCTAAGGAACTGTACTTATAATTTTATTGGCTAATCATAGTCTTGACTTACATTGTGCCCATCCCATGATTTCTGTGCTCCTCTTGTGATTTTTTTTGGCTCTGTAAAACTTCCTTTGAAAAGTGGGCTTGTTGGCAGTTCACTTGCAGGTCCTTGCCTATCTCTCAGGAGCTATCTCTTTCAATAAAATTTTCCTACTCGTAACTTCTGTTGCCCTTAGAATTCATTCTTTGATGTTGGGAACACAAACTCAGGATCTCTGACATCTACCAGGTTGGGAGTTACGTTCATTTCCCCTATATTGGTGCCACAAAAACCACAGTGTGTAGTAAATATTTGATGATAATGAAGAAAAGGTACCCTTTGTCTTTGTCTAGTGAATTAATGTATCATCCTTTGCCACACTTCTCATTACTTAAGAGCTTTAAAGAATCCATTAGTACAGTCATCTGCGTGGTTATGAGACTATCAAGCTAGGTCCTTCCTTAACAGTGGGAAAGGTTTTCTGATTCTAGTATTTCCCTGAGGAGGAAAGAAGAAAGGAAGGAAAGAAAAGAGAGAATTTCTTTATAGAAACTGTTGAGAAGGGTGTCTCATAGCAGATGAGATATCAAGTAAAAAAAATGTTCAGTGTGAAGAGTTTCTACTGAGCTAATAATCAAAAAAAGATGGAAGAGTAAAATATTCATCCCCACATAAAATTCATCTACTTTTATACCATGCTGATTTTTAAATGTATTCCTTTATGCTATACTTCAGTTCACGTAATATCTGTAAATGTATGTCTTGCCTCTAGGATGGGTATACTGAGTTGAATATGTGTCCCCAAATTTACTTTCTATCCAAGATCTCAGAATGTAATGTTTGGAAATAGTTTTGTGAATTTAATCGAATTAAATGGAGTCATACTAGATTAATCCTGTGACCACTGGGTTTGTAAGAAGGGACATATTCAGACACAGATACTCATGGAAAACATCGTGTGTGTTAGTTACCCTTTCTCTGATGGGATGAAATACCTGACATGCACAATTTAAAGGAAGAGGGGTGTATTGTGGCTCACTGTTTGAGAGGATTCAGTCCATAGCCCATTGGCTCAGTTTTTTTAGGCCCATATTGAGGTACAGACATCATAGTTGAAGGGCACAGTGGAGAAAAGCTATTCACATCACAGCAACCTGGAAGCAGAGAAAGAGTCAAGAGTGAACTGGGGGGCTGGCAAGATAGCTCAGTGGACAAAACACCTGTTTAGGCAAGCACAGGGACTGGGGTTCAATCCCAGGTACTGCATGCCACGCTGGCCCCACCCTTGTATCTGCTGAGCTGGCAACCAAGTCTGGGCATGGTGGTGCACACCTGTAATCCTAGTACTGGGGGGGTGGAAAACAGGAGGATCACTATGAGTCCAAGCTGCATAGTGAGACCCTGTACCAAATACATTTTTTAAAAAATAATAATTTAAAAAAGATCAAGCTGGACACTTTAAAGGCAGTGATCAGCCTGGGGCTCACTGCTTAATAGCACAGTCAGCTACAAACTCACTGATGAAACTGTCACCAACATGATATGGTCCCCTCTCTAGGACCTGTCTTGAACATCACTACAGTGAGAATCAGACCCTCAGTACATAAACCTTTGGGGCACCTCGTTTAAACTCTAACACCATGTGGTTATGGAGACAAGTTATTATGTGTCGTGCCAAGGAATAGCAGGGATTGTTCTTGGCAAAAGAGGTGTAACAGATTCTCCTAAGAAAGTTCCAGTCCCCACCACAACTTGATTTCAGACTTCTGGCCTCAAAAATTGTGAAAGATCAATTTCTGCTCTTTTAAGACATCAGATTTGTAGTAATTTCTTGCACAACCACCCTAGGAAACTGAAAAAGATTATATTCCAAAGGTTGGTTTTAAAATGTTTCCTGAACATATCTGAAATTAAATAGATGAGAAATACTATTAATCTACATTGGAAAATCCATGATTGATTAGTGCAGATAAAACTGCATTGCAAAAGTGCATATTTATTCTGTTCTTTTTAACACTTCCGCTTGATGTTTATTCTTCCCCTGGATTCCAATAGTAAAATACTCCTCTCTTTCCACAGGTCCTGGACTTCCTTCACCTTCATCTTTTCGGGCTTCTTCTTCTGACTTCCCCTAGGATGCTGATGAGTCTTGGCCCCCATGTGTCTTAGTTACTTTTCTCTCCTGGCTGAACAAAACACCTGATGCTCAGAGTTAAGGAAGGAAAGGTTCGTTTAGCTCACAGTTTCAGTGTGAAAGTTTCAGGCCATACTCAGCTGTCCCCAAGACAGAATGGCACATGGCAGTGGAAAACAGCAAGAATAACAAAAGTAAAACAGAGGAGCCAAGAACAAGCCTCTCTCCCTCCCTGGATGTGGGTGACCTGCCCAGGGAAGGTGTAGCACTCACACTCATAATCCCAGTACTGGACCATAAATCAGTCACAAACTCTAGAAGCCACTCCTTGTGACTGTATGAGGCTCTGAGGGAAAATGTAGAAGCAAACCATAAACCATGCTGGGGGTTTTCTCTTAATTCAGTGTCTCCTGAAAGATCATGTCCACCTGTGTGATTTCAATAATCACATGCACTTCGGCCCTTGGATCTTCCTTTCTACTGCAATAATGTCATCTGAGCTCCAGAGCAATGAATTTGAACCTCAAAAATCAGTCTAGTCAGGTTCAAGTTCTCCAGTTTTCTTCACTTGAGTCTTATGTACTAAGTGAATGGTCCACCCTTTAATGTTTGTTAAGTTAGTGGACCAGCAGTAATTGAATATCCTACAGACAAGGAAACTAGAACTCTTGGAATTATGAAACTGAGAACGATCTTAGATCTATCCTCCCTTATCTGCCATCTTCCATTCAAAAGTGTCATAAGCGTGATAATTGTCAGTCAGGGAGACCAAAGGGCCATGCACCCTTGTCCTACCCAATTTCTCAGACGAAAATAGTTCTGTAACTGTCAAAATCATTCAGTGTATCATCATAAAACCAATAATGTAAGTTAGGAAATATAATGATGACTCTGTCTGTTCAGTTCCTACAGATATCTGTGATTATATATTGGGCAGTATTTGATTACTAAACATAGAGTTTGAAGTAATTGGGAATTTTATAAAGAAAGTGGTTTCCTCAGTCAATAGTTTACTATTACACTTATCTATTAAAAAATTTGTATTTTGTCAGTGTATTATCACTTTTGACACTCTAGAAGATTCACTAAGGTTTTAAAGCAGGTTCCCCGCCGCCCCCGGATAGCTGTGATTTACAGTGCAGTTATGGCAAAGTCCAAGACCCACACCACATACAACCCAGTCCTGAAAATGGCATAGAAATGGCATCAAGAAAACTTGGTCACGAAGATAGTAATCTCTGAAGGGGATAGATCCCAAGTTCCTCAGGAAAATGCATTTTTCCAAGAAGCACAACAAAAAGGGTTTCAAAAGATGCAAGCAAACAATGTTAAGGCCATGAATGCGCAGGCTGAGGCTATCAAGGCCCTCATCAAGCCCAAGGAGGTCAATCTTAAATCATCCCAAAGGGAGTACACTGAAGGCTCTCTCAACTTGCCTATATTGCCCACCCCGAGCTTGGGAAGAATATCCATTCCTGCACTGCTAAGGGTCACTGGCCTTGCCAGCCAAAGGCCTAAGCTCCATCCAAGGCCCAGCCTCCAGCTTCTGCTCCAGCCTAGGTCCCCAAAGGTGCCCAAGCCCCCATGAAGGCTCCACAGTAAAAGCCTCTTATCTGCTGATGTAAAAACAGAAGCACTGGTGTGACCTGTGGGGTGCCATCTGTGGGGGGCTGGTGTCCTGCTGCGCTTTTTATACAACTAAAACTGAGGCAGGATAAGTTAAAAAAAATAAAATAAAATAAAGCAGGTTGTTTCAATTGTGATTGGTGCTAATTTTCACACTATAATAAAGGGTAATGAACATTAAAATGTTATGCTGTACATGAATCCTTCTATTGTGAAAAACTAAATATGAGGCTTTTTGCAAATTTTCCAATCTAAAAGGCACCATAAACTTAGGTAAGAGACATCAATTATTTGTAAATATCCAAAACAGGAGATCAGCAATGAGAAGCATAGAGGTTGAGATTAAGAAGGCACAGGGATTACCCACTCGCTTAACAATAGTATTAAATTACTCTGTACTCTTCTTTTAGTTATATGGCTAAACTTCTATTTCAATCATGTGGTTATAACATGATAATCATCATGATAATCATAATATCTTCTGTATAACTTTCATTCATATTTAAAAGAATAATAAAATTTTAGATAGTTTTCTTAAAAAATAAAAAAAAAAGAAGGCGCAGGGAACTTCCTCATTTCTTTCTCTGCAATATCTCTTAAGTGAATTTAAGTGAGAGATAAGATCATTCAGCAACTCTAAGAGCACTCCTTGCATGAACTACAGATTATTGAAAACTTGAATCAATGATGTTGCGTGCTTTACCCTCTTTTAGAAGTTGTACCTGTGCTCACACTTTGCTCTAGAAATCATTATAAACCACCCCATGGAGAAACTTTTCTTTCCTTGGGCTTTAGAAAAAAAAATGAATATGTGTTTGCTTAGAGAGCTGCTTTCATTTTCTTGGACTATGCTTAATAAGTTGGAATACAGTAGCTGATACTGAAATATAGGGCATTATTGATACAATGAAGGAAGTAATTTGGGGAGGATTTGATGGGAACTTTTGATAAATACTTTTTTAAAATTAATCCAAAAGAGCCTATAATTGTGTTCATGTCTAAACGGCAGCTTTTACAGAGAGTATGCAGTTGGTTATTGCAGTATGTGACCCTGGCAGCATGGATGATGAAAGACGTTTGGTCCAAACAGAGCCAGAAGGACGGTTCCCAAGAGAGCATTCAGTGTGGACAAGTCTCTATGGAGCGGTTCCAAACCAAGAACTCTGGCTTTTATTGCAAGGAGAAGAAAGAGCTTGGATGAGCAATTGTGTCCAAACAAATCTATTACATAACATCTTTAGGTTAATCTGGGCACTTTATCAGGCAAGGGGAGGGACAACGGCCAAAGCTGGCACCTTTCTCTCAGTACCTTGTTGTTCCCAGCATGTGTCATTTTCCACACGCTGTGTTCAGGGCCCACAGGGCTTTGCCTTGTAGGTTCTTTCTTGACTCCTCTAGCCAATCATTTCTCTAGCTAAGTCCTCCATAGTTGGGAATTTTAAAAATCCCTGATCATCTCCTTGGTTTAATTTGATAACAACTGTCTAGTATGCTTACATTTAAGGCAATTACTAAATGCATGTACTTCACCTAACATTTTACTATATATTTTCTTTTTCTGCTGTATATACTTTTGTCTTTCTGTTTTTCTTTTGCTTCCTCCTTTGGATATTTAAATAATTTTTATAATTTCATTTTGATTTTCCATGTTGGGTGTTTTGTCATTCTTCTTTGCATAGTAGTTTAGTATTTTCCTTGTGGATTACAACATACATTCTCAGTCTTCACTGTTGATTTGAGATAATACTGTAATATTTCCAATAATAAGTTCTATTAATCACTTTCCCATCACTGGAACAAAATAACCAACACCTACAATTTAAAACAAGGGAGGTTGTTGTTTTATTTTTGGCTCCCAGTTCTAGAGATTTCAGGCCATGATCTATTACCTCCATGGCAGCAATGGCATAGTGGAAGCCATAGCAGAGGAGGACTACTCATCCCTGGGAGCCAGGAAGCAAGAGAGGGGGAAAGATTTGTGTAGGATAGTCCACCCTTCCAGGTCACACCCCAGTGACTCACCTGTTCCAAGCAGGCTCTTTGTCCTAACAGTGCATTTGGCTAGGAACCCAACAGTGAATCAATCTCACAGGACTCAAGTCACCTTCAAAAAAATTTTTTTTTAATTATTTTTTAAAATTTATTCAATATATGGTGTGTCTACACAGTTCAGACTCACTATGCAGTTGAGACTTGTAGTGATCCTCTTGTCTCTTGTCTCAGCCTTCCCAGGGCTGGGATTACAGGAGTGTGCCACTACACCTGGTTTCAGGGATGGGTGTTGCCCCAGGGCCCACATGGCATGTGTTACTGGGGATTGAACTTGGGTCCTTGTGCTTTCCAGGCAGGCACTTATATCACCGGGCTATCTCCCCAGCCCTCAGTTACCTTCTAAAGCTCCATCTCTGTACACATGAGACTTTTGGGAGACAGTTTAGATCTAAACCTTAACATCAGTCCATTTAAACACACCCTATCCTTAACACTGGAGTTGTTATATTTATAGACATCCTGGAACCCACAAACTGATGGATATTTTGATGAGATTAAGAGGGCAACTAATCTTTTATGTATGTATGTATGTATGTATGTATGTATGTATGTATTTATTTATTTATTTTTTTTTTTTTTGCAGAACTTGGGACTGAACTCAGGCCCTTGCACTTGCCAGGCAAGTGTTTATTCAACTGAGCTATCTCTTTGTCCCCTTGAAAACTAATCTTCTATATTCACGCATATATTTTATCTTTCCCAGTGCTCTTCAATCCTTCCCAAACATTCATTTCTCTGAGCCTAAGGAATTTATTTTAGGATTTGTTTATTGGAAGTTCATTGGAGACACTTTTAGTTTTCTTTTGTCAGAAGTTTTTATTTCACTTCATTCTTCAGGGGTTCTTATCAAGAGATAGAATTTTGAGTTCTGGTTTTTATTTTTATTATTTAAAGGTATTATTTCCATTTCCTCGATACCATCGCTTCTACGAAGTCACTGTGATTTGAATCTTCTCTTCTCTGTATATAAACTGTATCTCTTAGGGTCAGGGAGATAGCTCAGTAGAATAAATGCTTGCCTGGAAGGCACAGAGTCCTGAGTTCAATCCCTAGTACTGCAAAAACAAACAACAACAACAACAAAAATCTTCAAATATAAAATGTATCTTTTTTCTCCTCTGATTACTTTCAATATTTTCTCTTGATATTTGGTAGGAACAGTTTGAAATTTTAAAATTAATGCTAATTTCACCATACCTGTCATTTTTCAGCTTCTTAAATTTGTAAATTTGTTTACAAAATTTAGGAAATTTCCAAACAATTTACCTTCAACAGTCTTCCTTTTCCACAATCTTTCTCATCTTTTTTTAAAAATCTTTTTGTACTTTTTATTATTATTTTTAAAGAATACAAAATAGTGATAGAAGAAAACAGCATTATACGTGATACAAGATTTCACATGTACCAAGTACTAGGAATCCAATAATAGTTGCTGTATTACATGATGCTATGTGCAAATTAGTTTTTTAGATTACCAGATATAAATGTATAAGTTTTGTTTTAAAAAAGAAACAATAACTAAGAAGTTATAAGAAATTCAAGACAGGAAAAAAATCAGAGTAAAAACAAAAATTGTAAGCACTAACTGCTCCTTTCTTTTTTTATATATTCATAGAATTAGAACTCTCAAAGTAGAAAGGAGTAGGCAATAAATATTTAAATATTGAAAAGTTCTGAATTTAGTTCAACTTATAATACCACATTTCCAAGAAAAATGAACCTTTTGCACAAGAAATTTAAATAAAATCATATCAAGATATACAAAAATGAAATTGTCCAAAATTTAGTATAAAGAAAAAAATTTTAAGGCATATACATAAAAAATATTAGCCATAGAAGAACAAAATTAAATAGCATCTTATTTCACATTAGAAAGGAAAAAAGAAAAGGACCAAGTGTGTAAGAAACTAAACTAATTAAAGGACTGAATTTTAATGTCATACTTATCAAACATACCTTTGAAAACTAAAAGTAAAATATTTTCTAGTTATACAACCTTGAAATATTTTAATACCTCCAGATGTAGCATATAGGAAATAGCAAAGAGCATAATCAAAAGGTGAGAGAAGGTGTAGTGTGTTCCTGGATGAACAATAAAGAGCTCTCAAAGTGATAGTTGTGCAGGACTATATGAAATATATTAGATGAACCCTTATTTATTTATTTATTTATTTATTTATTTATTTATTTTGTCTTTTTGAGACAGGGTCTCACTATGCAGTTCAGGCTGGCCTTAAGCTCACTTTGTAGCTCAGGCTGATCTCGAACTCACAACAATCCTCCTGCCTCAGCCTCCCAAGTGCTGGGATTACAGGCATGCGCCACCACACCCGGCTTAATGAACCCTTATTTAAAAGGTTATTGAAGATTTCTATGAAACAGTACCAATCTTATGTTGGGTTATACACATATTTTGTTTTCATATATATGTGTGTGTATGTGTGTATAAAAGACAGAGAAGAAGTAATATAAAGTCAACAAAAAATAGAAATGTACTTTTTAAAGTTTCTAATACTAGAAGAAAATATCAATGATGTTTTTTAGATAAATTATAATTCAAAGATATAGTATAAATCTTAAAAATTAAGACTAAGCATTATTCAGAAAATTAAATACTTATTAATTAAAAATTAAGTGTTTCAAAACAATTGTACTAAGAAAAAGTTTTCATGGTAGTAAAGAAATACTAAGAACAAAACACAAGATAAATACTGGAATGACAAATAAATAACCATCACTTCTGAAAGTTTGGGGATAGGATAGCGCACAAAATTCCAGTGTGTTGTGGACATGGATGATGACCATGACACTTACTGGTGGCCAGGTGTCACTTGTGGGCTGAGCTACAGCTATTTCCTTGAAATCCACCTTGTAGTCCCATATGGAATCTTGACCCATGGGGTGCAAGAGAAGTCCATTTGTAGAGTGTGCTGATGGAAATATTTTGCTGCTGTACACAAAAGAATAACTAAAAGATTACTATTGTCTACCTCTTATTCTCCTGTGTTTAATTGTTTGCCCTATTTGGTGGGTTCTTTCCATTCTCATTCACAGGGTTGTGATCATTTTGCCTCCTCTCTAGTACATCATTTAGTAGTCTGTTTAGGCTTGGCTTTGTCATCATGCAATCCTTTAGTTGTTCTTTGTCATGGAAGTATTTTACTTTTCCATTATACTTGAAAGAGAGTTTTGCAGGGTATGTCAGTCTGGGTTGGAATTTATTTTCTTACAAGAGTTGAAGTACTTTGCTCCATGCTCTTCTTGACTTGGTTTGTGAAGAGAAATCTGCCATTATTCCGATGGGTTTTCCTTTAAACGTGATCTGTTTCTTTTCTTTAGTGGCTTCTAGTATACTGTTCCTGTGCTGAATTTCTGGGATCTTGATTATTATATGTCTAGGAGTGGTTTTAATTGGGTTGATGTTATTTGGAGTTCTATATGCTTCGGTTTCCTGAATGTCAGATTGTTGCCCCATATTTGGGAAGTTTTCTGCTATTACTTCTGCCCATATTCTTTTTATATTTGTATTGACTCCTTCCTTCTCATTGATGCCTATTAGTCACATTGTTCATCTTTGCATCGTCTTGAAGGTTTAGAATTATTTTTTTCTGCATCCCAGTTGTTTTTAGGAGATCTTTGATTACTTTTTTAAATTTATTTTTTATTTATTTTATTGAAGAACAAATAACAACGAGAGTTTCAAGACAAATTAACAGGATAGATTCAATAAATTAATACATTGCCAACTGTTTTCATAATGTTTTGGTATCATGCAAGGTGCATACATGATATTATACTTACAGACATTATTGTAGCAGTCTTTGCTTACTTTTTCACTAGCTGCAATGGTGTCTTTAAGGTCAGAGACACCACTTTCACTCAAACAGATTTGTCAGCTTGTGACTGAGGTTTTAATTTCCTGTATATCACTTTGAATCTGGTTCATACATTCTGTTTCTTTCCTATATTGCTTATTCAGGGGTTCCATCATTTTAATATTCTGCTCTATTGTTTTTTATCAGGGTATTCTTTAAAAGTACTTAGTAGTTCTTTGATTATCGGTTTTGCTACATTTTTTATTTCAGAAATTATTTCTGATCTGATTTCCTCTATACCTTTCTGTAGTTGTTTCTTTACTTCCAATGCTATTATTTCATAGATTTCAGGTGTGTGATTTCCAATTTCCTCTATGCTAGTGTCTTCTGCATTTGTACTGGGTGGACTCCGGGCCTGAGACTGTTTTTTGTTCCTTCTCTTTGTTATTTTGTATACTTTTGATCTTTTGTGTAGAGCTTAGAGTTATTACCTTAGCACCAGGTCCAGATCTATAAAGTTCAGCCTCCTCCAGGTGGGTGTGGCTTGGGTCTGGCTCCTGTGCTCCTCTTCTTCCTGCTCCAGCCTTGCATGAACCCTGTGTCACACTGGCAAGTTGTTCCGTTCCTGAATCAGCTGAGTGGGTCTTGCCTCTCACCTCTTTGCAGGGAGTTCTGCTGAAGGGTTCCACGCTGGGCCTGCACTTTGGCTCACTTCAGAATCCAGGGGCCTGGGTGGTCTCACTCACACAGGGCCTGTGCTCTGGGTCAATTCAGGGTCTGGAGGCCCTGGGCCGTCTCACTCACATGCCAGGCCTATGTTCTGGGTCGCTTCAGGACCCAGTGCCCCAGGCAGTCTCACTCACATGCTGGGCCTGCAATCTGGGTCAATCTCTCACCTCTTTTTGAGACCCCAAACATACTAGGTCCTTGAATATTGGTCCTTATGACTTTAGGATATAGTCCTAAATCTCCGTTAATCTCTATTCTGTTCTTTATGCTTCATAGATTGGATAATTTCTACTAAACTGTCTTTATGTTTACTTTTGATTCTTCTTTATTCAGTTTTATTCTGCTATTAAAAGCATCTGAGGAGCTGGAGAGATAGCTCAGTTGAATAAGCTCTTGTCTGGCAAGCACACGGGCCTCAGTTCAATCCCCAGCTCTGAAAAAAAAAAAAAAAAAAAAAAAAAAGTCTGGTAAATTTTGTGCCCTAGATAGTGTGTATTTTAGTTCTAGAGTTTCAGTTCTTTAAAAATATATTTACTATTTTTCCATCAATAGTCTTTATTCTTTTAATCATTCTGCACACGTTTACCTTCAGTTCACTGAGCATTATTATTCTAATTGCTTCTAGGAGTTGTCTGTGTTATTCCAACCTTTATATCATTCATGATCAGTCTCCTGTGAAAATGGGATGCCTTTACCTGGTTTAATTATTTATCTGCTTTTGAAGTGTCAAGTAATTTTGCAATTCCACTTGGACATTCTTCTACGTATTATATAATAAAGGCTGTGGATTCTCTTTTATTCCTCAAATTGTCAGCAATTGACTGAGAGTTCTTTTTGCCTAAAATGGATTGAAATCAAGAATCATAGACAAGGCATATTTCCCTTGGTTTAGTGGCTGCAGGCTTTGAGTGCTGGACATTCTCAGACCGAGGTTATGCGTAGATTCTGCTATTATAGCCCTTAACATTATACCTCTAAACTCTCATTATTAACAGGTCCTACTAACCCTGTGAGCTCTTCTGCAGGTGAATCTCAACAACTCTCTAGAACTCTTCTACCGTCTCCTGGTACCAGGTCTCTGGTGCTCTTCCACAGGTGTTTGCTAAAGCTCTTTAGCAGTCCTCTGGCTTCCGTGAGTCTTCTTGGCCTTAGTGTTTCCAGAGCATTCTAAGGGAAACTCATTTAGTTCACTCCACTCAGATACAAATCATAAGTAAGCAAAAGATCACACAAGCGAGGATTTTATTGAGGTCTTTGTTACAACAGTGAGCTTCACAGATGTACTTCCTCAATTGACTGAGTGTGAGGGGTGCTGTCTATATAGAGCTAAGCTACTACATGCATAATTTCTTGTGGCTTGTGGACCTACTTGGGGACCTTTGAAAAGGTGATGGAGAGGGTAGGGTCCTCAGGGAGACTTGGTACATATCTGATGTGGCTGCAGGGCTAGGTCTTCTACAGCAGGTCTACGTTTAAAGCCTTGCTGTGGCCAAAGCAAATCTTTCTCTGAGCAGCTGTGGGGCATCTAGCTGTCTCAGGGGTAACTTGGTTGAACTACAAGAACAACAGTTGTTTGATTGACAGCTTCCACCATTTCTAAAAAAGAGGAGAGTTCAAGTTGACAGTGTTGCTAGTTTCAATAAGAGTTCAGGAGTGCAGGCAGTGTTAATCACGGCCCAATAAGGCTGGAGGTTCTAACATCTATCAGTGAGATCACGGTCCTCTGATTGTTAAAGGGAAAAGGGAAGGGTTGGGATTCAGTTTTCTGTCTAACAATGTCCTTGGATTTTCTCTTTAAATGGGCAGTTATTGTGATTAGACTCAAATTGTTAACTGGACATTGCTTATACTCAGTGGCATCTCAAATCTGAGGAGTTCTTCTTTTTTTTTTTTTACCTTCAGTTGAGTTAGTTGAGTTGACATAAATATAGTTTGGATATTCTCCAGGAGTTGGTACACAAAATCCAGTCTTCTATCTGTCTAGCCCCCTCTTTTCTCTGATCTCCTGCTCACATTACCAAGTCTGTGTTTGCTGCAAACTCACTTCTGCTTCCTCAAGTCATAAATATTGCATGTTTTCTAACAGAGCATAACAGAGCTTTATGTAATTTGCATAGAACAAATTTGGGCTAATCTCTCAGGTCAAGGGATTTAAGAGTGGGAAACTCCTTCCATGCTGGTCCCTTTGGCCAGGTGTGGACTCCCTCCCACAGTGTGCTGTTGCCCACTTTCTATTAAGTATTACTATCTTCATCAAACATTTTCCATTGTGTTTCGTATTATTACATGCAAGAGGGTTCACTTAACGCCACTATCCAGCTGTGATAGATGTGACTCCCTACATTTGTGATCTGTACTAGGCAAGCACAGGAAATGAATAAAAGGGATGAACTCTGTTAGAGTTCCTCTGAGATTCCTCTCTAATAAAACACTTTTGGGGAACAGGTTAGTCAGCAGTTATAATAAAAGCCTGACACAACTTACGAAGAGAAGAGGTTTAGTTTTTAGTACACAGTTTTGGAAGTTCTAGTCCATAACCAGAACTTTGTTGACTGTGGGCCTGTGGCAGTACTTCAAGATGGCAGAAGTGTGTGGTGGAGCAAAGCCACTCACCTCATGGAAGGGAAACTAAAGAGAAAGAGAATAAAGGACCAGGTTCCCACTGTTCTCTTCACTGACTCAGAAAACTTCCACCAGGCTCCAACTCCTGATAGTGCCACCCTGGGATTCAAACTTTCAATGTGTGCACTTGAGGACATTTATGATGCAAATTACTGCGGTTACACACCCCCTTTAAAAAATTGTCTGTCTTGGCTTTATACCTGAACTGGAAAATTGAGAAACCAAAACAAAACACTTGCTCAACTTGTGTTAGGTTAATCTGTTTTGACTAAATATCGATCACTCCAGTATGAAAATTTACAAATACTAGCAGCAGTATACTACAATGGAAGAAGCTTTAAACAAAAAAGAGGAATGATTAAACTTGTTCTTGGAGTTTCTCTGAACTTGATTTCAGAAGTAAATACAATATTTATTTGAGGGAGGTATAGCAAACAACAATTTCATCTTGGCATTTAAGTTAATTTAAGTTCTAATTGACTACTTAATTAATTCCATTTAGCTTTAAAACTACTTCCACTCATCTTTATATTCAATCTTACCAACTTCTTAAATACAGCCTCATTTATCTAATTCTAACATAAAGACAATCATTTTGTTCATGATAAAATATTATTTTATGATACTTACTTACTTTGGGATAATTATAGGTATTCCAAGGGAAATACATTGACATAGGCCAGGGATAAATTCCAGATGAAGTGACCAGGCTAAGAGCAAATAAGGCGGCACATCCAAGAAGAAGAGAAATGTTATTAGGTCTCTTTCCTTAGCCCTTGTAGCAAAAACGATCATAAAAGTTTGTCTTCCTGGAAATTGCTGGAACATGATGTCTAAAGATGAAAATGTGAGTGTTTTGGCAAAGAAGTGTTAAGAATTTCCTTTTGGAAAATCTCCCATGTTCTTCTGCAGAAGTCCAAGGTAAAGATATTCTGCTTGACTGTAAGTTTAGCCTTACAAATATTCATAGTCATAAAATTATTTTGTGTGAACATACCATATACAGATGCTAAGAATAAAATATTTAGAAGAATATTATTTGTAATAACAAAACAAACAAGCAAAACCCTGAATCACCTAAAGTTCTACCAGTTAAAAATTGAAATCTGTGATTCATCCTTTCAAAGAATTATATGTGTGTGCTATTATGGAAATACGTATAGAATTTAGTGAAGAGCAAACCAGTAGCCAGAAACTTATACACAGTATGTATGTTTTGAGTAGGATGACAAGAAATTGATAATTAAGGTTATTCTTACAGGCAGGGCTGAAGAAAAGGACACGAGTGATATGTTTTATTTAAGACCTTTCTGCACAGATTTGATTTTTGCAATGGGTATTTTTACTTTTTTAATAATAATAATAAATTAAAGAATGTTCTACTAATGAAGGAGTCTAACCTCTTATTTGTTCTGGATTTTATGTTCAGTTTATCATCAGTAAGTGTTCATGAGACGTTCATATATGAGGTGTCATGCTCAGTGCTTCAGATAATTCAGGGAACAATTTGAGCCATGATCCCCATCCTCAAGGAGCTAACTGTCCAAATGAAGACTGTGATAGTAAAAAGCATAGGCTTTCTAACAGACCAAGGGTGATGGCTTCTGGCTATAGGGTGTGGCATTAAGAGCTATGAGAAAGAAAATTACACAGAATTATGTAAATTAAACTAAAGGCTGTGCTCCAAAAAGCTTCTTCCCCATGGAGGAAGGGGCTGATTTGTTTTCAAGGAGGCAGCAATTTAGCTGTTAGAGAACTTTGTTGGTAAGAAGCTCTTCTTTTCCAGCCCTTTGGTCAGGACGGGAGAGGTCTGCAAGTCTCCAGGGAAAGCGCTGATGGGCTCATGGAGGGTGTGATTCAGTTCCATCTGAAGGAAGACATAATCTTTCCCAGTCCAAGTGTGGTGGAAACAGAATTTTTGTTTGTTTGAGACAGTGTCTCACAATGTAACTCAGGCTGGTCTTAAATTTGCCAAGCAAAATCCTACTGCCTCAGCCTCCTGAGTGCTGGGATTATAGGTATGCACCATCACATCCAACTAAATTGGTTTTTGGAGCCAAAGAAGAACCAGGTATTTTTGACCAACTAATCGGCAAAAAGGCAGACATTATGAGACAGGAGAAAACTTCTAACAAGGGAAGACACAGAGCTTAGTGGGAAGGTAGTTCCCAGGCTTGATAAAGAAAGGAGCCTGTTGGAAAGAAATAGAACATTCCTTTTAAAGAAGGTTTAGAGCCAGATACAATGACATATATTGAATATCACCTGATGATTTTGCACAAATTTCTATACATAATAGGTAAATTTTTAGTAGTTCATATAAAACATAGTACTGATTTTGGAACAAAAAAGGATAGTAAAGAATAAAATATTTGTTTAAGGAGTTAGAAGGTACTTAAGTTTCCTCTAGAGAAGTCCTTGGATGGTAGAAGTGACAATTTTAATTCAATATCTTCCTGTTCTTTGAGCTTCTATTTGCTTAAAGTTAAAAATAACAATTAAAAATAACTTTGATGATATTGTCTATGGTGGCATATGCCTGCAATCCCAGACCCCAAGAGGCTGAGGCAAGAGGGTCACTGTCAGTTCAAGGCCAGAGTTGGCTACCTAGTGAGTTTAAGGCCAACCTGAACCACATAGTGAGATCCTTTCTCAAAAAACTAAGAACAACAACAAAACAAGGAAACAAACAAAACTTTGATAATTACCAGAGAAAATGCCTGCCTAATTTAAAGGGTGCATATCTATGGGCCAGGCTTGGAGATGACTGGACTTCAGGTAGTGCAGGTGGATCTTAGCTTGCTGTTGAGTTTGACACAGGCTTTGCAGTAACTGCCTGAGAATGCTGGCTGCTAGGGCCTGGCCACGATTTTAGAAGCTGGATTCCCAGAGCTGGACAAAAGAGAAATTTTCACCATAAGGGGATGTTTTGGACCACTGGCTCTGCCATGTGGATGGGGTCATTGTTGCTATTACCAGAAACTTGAAGGGGCATGTAGCAAAAAATTTTTCCTCTTGCTCATACTGTCTTAACATTGCTTTTGTTTATTTGTTTCTTCTTATTAAAGAATAGCTCTCTGTAGAAAATTACCTAAAGAAGAAAAGAGTACCTATGTGTTTACTTAAAATAGAAAAGATTAGCCCAAATATTTCTTGTTTATTATAGCAACACAACTAGAAATGATCAAAATATTGCTCTTCATTACAATAACAGGAAATTGCAAAACCCTTGCAGGTCTTACATGAGGTAGGTGTGCTGGAGGCTACACTGGGCTATGCAGGGGCCCCAAAGGGTTATTTTTCACTCAGATCCTAATCTGATGCCGAGTGTAAGATCTTTGCTCTACCAAGTGGAAAGAGGTAACTTTTGAAAGGTAGGGTTATAAATCACTTTTTATTTTCCTACTTTCTAAATAATTACTGAACTTCCATAAGTGATCATCTATTTCTTTGAAAAGAATTATGTAATTCTGAAAACCAACAAATGTGCAAGAAGTTATGCTAGCAAGCTTTTTGTCAGTAGAGGGCAGGTCTTGGCTTTTGCGTTGATTTTCTGCAAGCTTAACCATCAGCCAGATTCCTTGTTTTACACAGTAGCTGTGGTCAGAGTCACAAATTAGAGTTGTTTCTTAGGAAGCAGGAGCCAGGGATTAAATATACCTTTGTCAGTAGCAAGACTTATTAAATAGTATATATCTTTCTGAACAAAGCAAATAAACAAACCAGTCTGCTACTTCAGGAGATTTTAATTGAAAGAAGGCAGAACTAACACATTACAGGTTCTCCCCCAGAACCATGAAAGGTCTGCTACAAATGGACCCTGTCTTCTCAGGAAGATTTGTTTTGTGTGGAAGATTACATTTTGTTTGGAAGCGAATTGACCAAGGAGGTGGGGTATTCTGGTAAGAAACAGCTTCCAAGACACTACCCTTCTTTTATATAGAAATATTTCATGATTTAAAAAAGTGTTGTTTTTAACTGTCCAAAAGGGCAACGAGTATTGACATAATATGAACAGGATACACTAGCTAATTAAAAACAAGGACATTTCTCAGTATGAATGTCTAATGCATCGTCCTGGAAACTTGTGCAAAATGGACTGTGCTTCATGTTGATGAGGATATGAGTTAACAGTCAATTTTCAAGTGTTCTTGGTGAGAGTATGAACTAATTAGCATTTATACTAGAAAAATCTTTAGGTTGTATCTACCTTAATGGAGAAGTTGTGCATCTCAGAAGCTCCTTTGTCCCAAGACAACTCACTCAGCAGACATAATATGGGCAGGGATGGGAGGCCTCTGCAGTCTTGAAGTGAACTTAACCTAACAGTGAGCCAGTGCAGAAGACAGGTCCATGCTGCCTGGGGACAGCCAAAGTAGTTCAGTGAAGCGATAGACAGAAGGGGGAGGGGACAGGGCTGACATAAACTCTCGGGAGCCCTCTAGTGACTGCTTTTTAGAAAACAGGCCATTTTACTTTCTTATTAATTTTATTGAGAAACAGTTTCAAAACCGATTAGTAGGACAGTTATAAGAATTAATACATTGTATATTGTCGTCTTCATACTGGTTATTCATAGTACAAGATGCAGACATGATATCCTGTCCAAACACTGTTAGTACAAATCTTCTCATTGAATTAAGAGAAAGTAGCTGCATATCTATTCTAATTATTTTGTATATACAGATACAAAATGGTCCTTCATTTGTATCCATTTTTTGTTTAGTCTTGTCAGAGATGAGTATTCCATTGCCATTTAAATATTGTAGGTAAGTGAATTCAGAAACGTAATCCAATATGGTCCATTAGTCCATAACAGTAGTGGGTTATCCATAGGACTGGCAATAACTGGAGTGAGAACTCCTAGCCTGCAACACCGGAGGGACATTTCTCAGCAATCCACGGTCCCACGCTATGGACTGGCAATATCAGAAGTAAACAGGCCATTTTAATACTCTGGTTGGAGCAGGACAGGATACT
>PVKA01009098.1:0-33923 GCA_004027165.1 Ctenomys sociabilis
TCTCTCTCTCTCTCTCTCTCTCTCTCTCTCTCTCTCTCTTTTTCTACCAGAGACTGAACTCATGACCTTGAGCTTACCAGGCAGGCACTTATGCCACTTATGCCACTGAGTTTTCTCCACGGCTATGTTCTCAATTTCTTGACCAACCTTTCACCTTCTGGCTGTGACCTTGCTCCCTAAACACTCCTGCCCATTCATCTCAGCCTGCTCTTGTTACATGTCTCTGATTCCTTTCTCTCTAGACCTTTTGTCTTCTATCTCTTCTTTCTGCTCTATTTGCTTCCCATCTACATTTTCTGACTAATTATGAGCCTTCAACCAATAAAACCACAAGTCCATGAATTGGATTGAAACCATGTGCAGAAATAAACTTTGCCTCCTTCATGTTGCTTTTCTCAGGTATTTTAGCATTGGAAAAGTGGGTAACAGAAGAAAAATTAAAATACGCTTTTCACATCTATAACAAGGTTCATGACTAGCAATACTATAATAAAACACAGAGTAATGAAATAAAAACAAATCACATTTCTTTACCAAAATATTATATGATATAAAAGCCTTTGGAAATGAAGACACAGCATCCCAGGGGAGAAAAGTGTATTTTTATTTAGGTTTACTAAAAAAATATGGTTGTATATACATGTGGTAGTATGGAAAGTATACTGTTACAGCAAGGGAAAACACTGAAATGACACTCAAGATTTGGAAACAGACTTATTTACATTGATGGTACTGACGTGGAACCTATTCTTATCAAAATGTCAGGTCTTGATGGCTCAGGGAGGGAAGTTTTTATGGGGCTGCAATTAGGAAGCAGATTTCTTAGCCATTGTTGATTGGTTTTTACAATATGCATCCACCTATAGGAGGCAGTAGTAACAGAAACTGTTACAAGGAACTAACAGATTGACTGAAGGACATGTTCTGCTACAACATGACTTAATAGTGAACTGCTTACACTGTTTAATCATTTCTGTGAGCTTTAATCATAATCTGAGCAACCACTTGATTTCCTATCATTTTGTTTTGAAACTACATGTTGCTTTTATTGTTTTATTCTCTCTTTAAAACAAAAAGGAATTATGAATTTGAGTCCTTTATAAGAAAATGGTTATACTTTGTGATCATAATGCTAATTGAAATAAATCATACATAAAAGGTTAAATATTGTGTTGCTTTGCCTATATGAAGGTCTCAAAGCATAAATAATTTAAAGAGTAAAATAGAAGATGATATTATGAAACATAAAGACAGGCCTTTTAATGATGGAAAGGAGGTGTGGCAATGGAGGAGGAGGAGGGGAGAAAGAACAGGTGAAGGAATGTGAAAGACCAAAATGTGATCTCCATATGTGCTGATACCCAACTATGAATTTATTCATTATGTTTTGCAAAAATGTATCAATAACAAAATGTTAAGAGATGATATTTATGATACCACAGATAGCAGTACATGTACAGAAATAACTTGCACTGAATAGTGTATTATTTTTCCTTCCTATTAGACTTTCAGCTTCTAACTACAGACACACCAGACAAGATTGTAAGCTACAAAAGCACTCCATAAAATCAGAAATGATTATCATAAGAAGTCTGAGAGATTAAATCTAAATAGGACTATTGCAAAGAAATTTTAACATCAAGGACTTGAATTATCATGGGTAAGTCATGTTTTGTGAAAGGGTGTTTGTAACTGATTTCTAGGCTGTACAAAACTGATCATTTTTCTTAAATTTACTGGTTATATTTTGTCTTCTTCAGTGACATATACATAAAAGTAATAAATATTTAATAAAGTAATTTGTGGAAATAATGTTTATTATACAAATATCCTCATGTTAAGATAAAGATGTCAAGAATCACATCATAGGAAAAACATTAGATGAAAGCTCAGAACTTTATAAAATCATTTTCCTATTTTAAGTATCTTCCTCTTTTGCAGTTGTGTTACATTATTAGTTTTTATTTATTTTATGAATGAGAGATAAAAAGAAATCATTGAAGGTAATTGTCTCTGAGAGAAAATATACCAAAAAATTATCTCTTTACCACAATAACCATCACGTTCTATAAAATTTCTCTTTTAGTCAACATTAAAAATGTGGATTTTAGAGCAATAACTGTCAATTACGTACAGCACATGTGTATTAGGGCCGGCCAAACAGCTCAGTGGATTAAAGAGCCTGCAAGCAGGCACGGGGGCTGGGGGTTCCATCCCCAGGCCTGCTATGCCGGCCCTGCTCCTGGGCGCACTGAGACAGCAATAGAGACTGGACGTGGTGGCGCGTGCCCGTAATCCCAGCTCTTGAGAGACTGCAAACAGGTTGATTACTGAGTCCAATCTAGTAGTGAGACCCTGAACAGCCTCTAGATCCTTCCTTAAAATACAAAAAAAAGGGATACGTGTATTTATATGTCATATGTACATATATAATTTTCATGATATATCACAATTTATCACATCAGACATTAAAAGAAAAGAATCACTTGAGCACCAACACATTTATTTATAGACCACCATTTATTTTTATCGTGTATCACATGCTGTAAAATGTGGTCAGTGATTTATTACTTTGGTCATTTATGTTCTTGTCTCATGATTCAGGAAGAAAATTAACTACTCTACTATTTTAGAGTACTTCCCTTTTTGTTTAGTATTTCTCCTGGTAATACATATTTTGTTCTCATGTGATAACCAGTAGAAAAATAAAATTCTATAGAAGCAGACCAACTTCATTTTTAAAAAATCTAAATTAGTTTGCTGAGTTATGGCAGGTAATAATAAATTGTGTGTGAGGAGAAATAAAACTGAACAGTTTGTATTAAACACTTTTTTTCATATGACACTAAATAACTTCAGAATTTCAAAAGCACATAATACTAAGCAGCAATAAGATCCAATCGAGCTATTAGCAAATGCCTTTAAATTCATTTTTAATGTCAATAAATCAAAAAAAGTAGATATTTCTGCATCTTTTTCATCCTACCAAATAAATGGTATAACTATTCTCTTCTCTCCATTAAAAGTGTATATTTTTAAAAACAATATATGACACTAAGAAGTTTTTAATATTATCAGCAACTCTGAATGAAAAGTGTATATATGGGACAGAACATCAGATTTCTTGAAAGAAAAGGAGACAAGGATTGAAATCCTTAGGGATATAAAAAGATCTTGCCAATAAGCTGTGGTATTTGCGTAGAGCTTTGCATGCACACTGCAAAAGGGGACAGATGGCCATGGGACGGGGGCAGCTACACCTTGCTCCCATTTAGCATCACATCAGCCAAGTACAATTTAAACTACACATGCAAGATACATGCCTGCATCAACTTGTCCTTTGCTTGTCAAATTTTCTGGCCAGCCTACTAAACCCTCCACTGACACTTATTTCTAGTATTTGCAGAAATCCAGTAAAGCAATAAATACAACACTAGGAAGTATGTAGCAGTACCCAATAACTGTTTTCATCTTTTCTCCCCTTACTTTTCTCTCCTCTTCATGAGGGAATGAAGTTAAAAAGTCAAAATATTAGATTAAGACATCAATGTTACACTTTGCATTCTAATTTATTTAACTAATAATAACTACCCATTACTTTTCAGTGTGGAAAAACACCATTTTAAAAGCTTAAAAATTGAGCCTGTGATAGTAAATGGCCTTTCTAAGTTACATTATGTCAGAACCTAGATTAAAATCTTTGAACATTTTTATAAGATTTAATATATTAAACCTCTCACAGAGCAGCTAATATCCTAAACATTAATATGCAAATACTCTTAATATCAGTATAATTAATTGGCTGCTTCCTTTTTAAATGGAGTCACAAATTACATCCTCACTTTTGTGAGAGCCACAAAGAGAAAGGGGCTCTACCAAGTTCCAAAGTTATTTTTCAACCTCATTTGATATATTTTAGTTCCAACAGTCCATTAGGATTCATTAAAATTAAATGTGAAATTTAAGCAATGTGATAGGCTGGTAGGACTTCATATCCACACTTTAATAGTTTAATGATGATTGAATTAGGTTTTCTCCTGTTCTTATTGTACAATTCTTGGTTTAACCAAAGCCCATCCAAAAAAAAAAGAAAAGGAAAAGTAAAGAAAGAAGTGATTATTCTTTTGGGTTCTAATATGAAATATTGTCAGATGTTTCTGAAACCACCATGTTAAAAAGAAAGGAAAAATAAAAAGGAGAACAAGGAAATATAGGAAACAAAAGGGAGGACAGTCTTTCCAGGCATTGACAGCTTAAGTAATATTTCTGAAAACAGTTACTGTGGTCCTATTTATGTGAATTTTTTTTAAGAACTCAGGAATACAGTTTTGAACGCTAACACGTAGATTGTTTACGTTCTTTTGGAATGTTCCTGAGCCCACCTGGGTAGGAATCTGGTGTAACTCTGGGCTGGCCCTCTCATTGTGAGATTTTTCCTGGGAGAAGGCCTCTCTGGTGTGCTCGACTCCACGCAACACAAGGCAAGAGAAAAGCGTCACATGAGAAATCTTGTTCCTAGCAAGCTTGGGAGCACCTTTTGTTTAGTTAAGCTAGTTTCTTAATTGTACCTGAATAAATCAAGAATATTAGCAGGTGTGTCTGTATGCCACTATCTGCACACATGGTCTTTCTTCCTGCCAACTAAAACTATGAAATCTTGTGACATGCAATTGGAAGCATATAAATATCTAGTAAAATATATTTAAATCCTCCAAGTGTGGTGATGAAAGGATTATCCATGTAAGTGTGCTTTATCAGGCAAACTCCTATACCAACATTTATAAATTTTCTATTTTGTACACAAAGATGCCATATATAAATCTATAATTTCCAGCATATCAATGACAAATTTATTATGAATTAATTTTGATATAATTTTCAAATTTCTAAGAAGAAACTGAAACTGAAAATATATCCATACTCACTGTGTAAACCAAGCTGGCCTCAAGTCCCCTGTCTCAACCTCTTGAGAGTTGCAGTACAACCACGTGCCACTACACCAGGTCCTGTGTTTATAGGATGTCATAATAGTTAAACCTTTGAAACAACCCAAATGCCCATGTATGAAGATATCTACACACATATATGATGTCTCTTCATACCAAACTAAAACTAGGGCAATTTCTGCCATGCAATCCAAGGAAATATTAAATTAAATGTAAATATATTACATTTTAATGTATATTAAAATATATACTAAGTGCATGTTGATATCATACTATTAAGTCAAATAGATCAAATAACAAATATGATTTTCTGGTATGCGAAATGGCAAGAATATATAAGGACCAACATGAATAATGTATATTGCAAGACAGGAAGAAAATATTCAAATGGAAAATGGAATGAGGAAAGGGGAAGGAAGGAAGGGAAAAGAAATGAGAAAAGAAGGGTGAAATGGAAATAAAACTTTTCTCAACATGGAGGGGAAGAGAGGTTGAAGGCAAGGGAAAGGAATGGGAAAGAAAGAAAATCCACACAGATCATGTACAGGTACAAATTAATGCAGTATTAAAAATCATACAAATCAAATGGTACCAATAAAATTAATTTTTTAAAAAGAAAATATATCCATAATAAAGTATTTTATTTACTATACACACATTTATTTGTTTGTTTATTTATTTATTTGGCACAAGGCCTCTCTACACAATTCAGAATCATAGCAATTCTCCGGTCTCAGCTCCCCAGTGCTGAGATTATAGGTGCCTGGTTCTGGGGTCAGCACAATGTGTCTGGGGTTCTGGGGCCAGCACTGCATGCAGTACCAGCAATTAAATTCAGGTCCTTACAATTACCAGGCAGATGCTTAGCCCCTGGGCTATCTCCCCAACCCCTATAGACATACTTTTGAATAGAATATTACTATATAGAGAGTTTTATTCTATAGACTCATGAGTATTACATAATTACTATACATGGGTCAAAGCTCCTGGTACATATCTGGCTAATGATATCTTAGAAATCCAAAATTTTTTTTTGTTGTTGTTGTTGCTTTCTAATACACAGAATATTGGTTAATTTTTCGGTTTTAAATTTTAAGTGAAACAAATAGTTCTAATTTATTTTAAACATACTATTTTTTGGCTGTTCAGTTGACACAACTTTTAGAAAAGGGTTTTGGTGCTCATGTGAACCATCAACATCAAATTACAGAGAAAGAATCCTACTTCTAGAAAAAGAAATGATCATTTTAAGCAACAAATAAGTATATAAAAATTCAATTCTAAAATTACATGGTAAAATACCTTTAAGAAAAGTCTTTCATTGGTCAACAAGGAAGTTTATGTCACAGAGCCTTCAGTAAATGAAAGACCACATTGTGGTCTTTGCCACAAAGAAAAATTTGCATATTTTCTTTTGTTTAATTGATGGCTAAATCATATTTTGGGGGCAAGATCTGAAGCAAATATAAAACAAACACATCAACTGTGTGGATATTTGAAACTTTAATACTTCAATAATAAGGATAATGTTAAAGATTTCAAATCTTTGATGACTGTACTACCTGTTCAAAGAAAGAGTCAGTGAGCATGCAGAGATGGGCCTCTTCCTGAGAAGACTGCCCAAGAAGGACCACCATGCATACCAGGCCCGAAAAGACCAGCAGGGGCTACTGAGGAAGGTATTTCACTTACCGGCATGGAAAAAGAAAATGGATTTAGCATTTTAGATTAAATCTCTAGAAACTAAAGTACAACTCTTTACTTTTTGGTATTTGACAACAACAAAAGCCACCCATTAATCACTTTGATACCTCTTGTTGTTTAAAATGCCCAAGGGAAAGAAGCATAATATTTTATTTCATTGTTTCAACTCACTGACTTTACTTGAGGGTCCTAAATATAGGTCTGAATATCACAGGAATCAACAATACCTTTTAACTATTACAGGTTACCCCTGCATTTTTATTAATGAAAATATTCCCTGATATCTATTAAGCTGATTGCTGATTAATTCTATGAATGCAGAATCACCAAGGAAAATTCATATTTAAAACATACAATTATAGTATGACTAAAACAAAACACCATACTGAGTGCTTTTACAATAAATCTTGACAGTTATGTTTGGCCAACATTAACTCAGTTTAGAGGTTTAGTTTTCCTTGAGAAATATTTCCTTATGATAAGTAATAATTTCTCAGTCATTATTACCATATGTATTCAAATATAACTATTGAATTGAACTGACAACAGAGGAGAATCAGTGTAGAAGGACGAATGGTAAAACAGAGAAGTCATTTGAGAGGGATTTCAAAATGATCTTGTACTATGGCTAATTTGAAGATAATGATACACAATACAACAACCATTGTTGAATTTCTATAATATGTTTTAGTGAAATTCTGTGCCATTTCTTTCTTTTTTTACTATTTTTTGCTCTGTGTAAAAATAAATAAAGAGTGGCTGACCAAATAGCTCAGTGGGTTAAATTGCATGAGGGGTTTCGATTCCCAGCCCTGTTATGCCAGCCCCACCTCCAGGGTGCACTGAGACAGCAATGGAGACTGGACATAGGGGTGCATGCCTGAAATCCCAGCTCTTGGGAGGCTATATATAAGCAGGGATATCACTATGAATCTGATCTAGTAGCGAGAGCCTGAACATCCTGTAGACCCTTTCCTAAAAAATCCACAAAAAAAGAAAGAAATGGGTTGCATCATAAAATAGAAAATCAATGCATCCAAAGATTTGGCCACATGCAGAGGCATAAGCCAATACTTAAAAAATGAAAGCCAAACCAAAAATTAAATTTAAAAGCAAAAACTTATCAAATGTGCATTTAAATTCTGGTGTGTCCAGGAAATATAAGTGTGTGATAAAAGAAAGCTTCTTGTATGCATGTATGTTTTAGTAACTGTCTCTATGACACATTTGAAAAAATCTCCACATAAATGCTTGCTTTAGTAATTATGAATCAACATTGTCTTCTATAACAAATAACAATATGAATAACCATTTGCAATGCTTTCAATGAAATAAATAAATAAGCATATACTATGGTTTTTCAGTTTAAGGACTGAAATTTCCTTTGAGGACCAAGGGCTGAAGGTGCAAAGTAATATAATCAAGTCAAGCGTGAGAGTAAACACTGAAGTGTAGACATTCCCAAAGCTTTAACTGGACTTAAGAGAGACATAGGTAAGATATGCTAGTTTATGTTTTGTTATCACAAAATATGTTCCTAATTTCAAAAAAGTTATAAAAGATGTTGGTTCATACCCGAGAAATCTTTTCTTCTTGCCCACATACACCAGATACAATGTAGGACTTCGAAGATCGTTTCAAAATAACCAACGGGTTTGAAAATACTCAAAATTCAAATACGTCCAAAATAATTTCTCAAGTTCATTTGAATAATACACCTTTATAAGAAGACATCGATATTCAACACAAATGTCTTCAGAAAAACACATTCATTTAAAAAGAACACCTGGACAACCAGCCATAGTACTGCACCAGTGTTCACTATGCAACATAGACTTTCTTTAAAACATCATTTATTCAATTTCTATAAAGCATATTCATGTTGTTACATTCTGAGGACAAAAATTCATATATGAATTGGCCTCAAGAAGGTGATATTCAAATAAATATACATTGTCCTTTAAACCACAGCAAACATCCTCTGCCCTGTATTTTGGCACCTCCGTACTGCAGACTGCATCTGCACCTTGCAAGCACTCTGGAAACCTCACAATCAATGTCCAGGCTCCTTCCTAAATCAATTAAATGAAGATCCTTGGGTTGAGGCCAAACATTGATGCTTTTAAAAGCTCTCAAGATGATTCCTTTGTATACTGAAAGTTGAGAGTCACTGTATTACATTCTATTTGTAAAGAAAGAAATCAACTCTTTAAGTCCAATCAGCAATTTCCTAAAGGAATGTGTTCTAGTAGAAGGAAGCAAACTCTTTTGTCTACTCCTTGTTATTTGAGTCAACTTCACATTCTAGGCTAGATATGGATGTTCATCTATCAAAAAATTAGCATGAACGAGTAAGAATAGGGGTACAGATAACAAGTTGAGAGGTAAGGTGTTGGCCCACATTAGTGTTACAAATGAAACAGGAGCTGGAAATTTACATGAATGTCTTTAAGTTATGAGAAAGGACCATGACAAGTCACCCAGGAAGCAATGTTCACAGCCAACTAATCCTTTCTTCTTGCCCACATACATTGGATAGAAACATTTTGGAAATTTTCCTTTATTCTCATCTCTCAGTTCAATAGTACTAGTCAGGAAATTGCCTGTTTAAATGAGAACACTTGGTGAGAATCATATGTGTGGTTAAAATGCAGTTAACTGTGGAAACACAAGTGCAACGAGGAAGGACGATTGTGTAGCTTAGCTTATTTTTATGTTTAAATAAATTTTTCAAAGAAATAAATATTTTATGTGTATTGAACACCAGAGCAGGGAACAGAATAAACACTGGTTAAATGCAGAGTATGAAGGAAAACTAGAATTCATTTGAGAACCATGAGGCATTGAAGACAATTTTTACCTAGATGATAATTCATGATACTTTACTGTGTACCTGAGAATTATGATAACAAAACAAAGCAAAATAAATGCTGTGGATCATTGTGTCCATCACCGAAAATAGAGAAGAAAGTCATACGGAAGAATTTGGGCCTGCACCACTGCAGCCTCTGCTAAAGTCACAGGTTCTTCATCATCCTTAAGACCCCACATCTTATTATGTATCAGACCATTTTGTCTTGTTCACAAGGACATTGCCAGTGGGCTTATTACAACAAATAGCTGAAACGTTTTTAGAAATAGTAGTAAAGAGATCTTTTTAACAGCATGACTTCCTCCTTCTTTCAGATCTAAAACAAACAGCCATTATTAAACAAATTTATAGATTTTCAAGTGCTTGGTGGTCTCCTTCAGCTGAAGTTAAATGAATTTGCTTTCTTAAGTGCTTTTTACTTGAAACAATTTTATTGTTATCTTTAAACGCTTGCTCTTTCAGCTAGCCCTCAGATCCCAGCAGCCATGAATCATCAGCTCAGCACTGAATTTAGAGACATGCTGACCCCCTATTGCTACAAACAGGATTTGCTTCTAACTAGCAATTAAAATCCCAGGTAGAATAAAATTCATATCACCATAAATTTGATTCTCAGAGATTTAAAATGTACTTATTGTTCAACTATCCTATTATTAGGAGATAACAACTGAGCCTGCCTTTCTCACCTCTGGGAGTCATCACAGTCCGAAAGTGTTTCTCACTGCTCTGAGCGAGCAGGGCGAGAGACAGGTAACAAATAGAGCAGATTCATGGACCTTGTCAGTGCTGTAGCCCAGGCCACAGTCTGCCCGAAACAGAGTTGGAGGTCTCAGATGTCGAAGAGTACAGGAAGAGGTGCCTGATGGCTGTGCACTGGGAGAGGTAGAGGAGTGTCAGAAGATCACAGGAATAGCCGCCTGCTGAAGTCATAATCTTCACACCTACTTGTTAGAATTAACGAGGAAATTACTTATTTATTGCCAGCATTTCTTGTTTTTTATTTTTTAAAGAGAGAACAAAATAGTATTAAAACAGAAGAAATAAAAGTGATGCAGAATTTAACTTAACAAAATAATACAAATTTCAGTGTTCATTGTAGTATAGTGTTGTCTTCCAACCAGTTATTCAGATATATTCAGGTAAAGTTGGGAGAGGAAGAAGTGCATAAGAACTCGAGAAAAGAAAAAGTACAACCAATTTTTAAAAAGGAGAAAAAAAAAAATTAAGCATCATCTGCTCCTTTCTACAGGCCAGCGGAAATGCACAGTGCATTGTCCAAACCACCCTGCTTACATACATTCACTGCCCCGTCCTTCTCCTCGGCTCAATAGCTCCTTCACTTGGAATAAGCTCATTCCCTTTTCCAGAGTCTATTGCACTCTTCAGATTCTAAAGATTAAAATATTAAAGCGCTAAATAATTTATTTGTTTTCATAGATTGACTGAAGATAGATGATAGATATATAGACAGACGGACGGATGGACAGACAGAGTTTTCCTTCAAACGTAGTCGAACAAAAAATACAGGACCCTTTCTAATGGCAACAGTGAAATTTCTGACTCTGGCATCTATGAAAAAGGTTGCAGACAATGTGTGACTGTCTTCTTTTAGAATTGATGTTGTCTGATACAAAGTAATTTGCTAATAGTATTATTAATATATATATATATATATATTTTTTTTTTCCTTCCCTGCCCCAGTGGTTTTGAGTATTCTTTATCTCCAGCAATTTGATTTACTTAGTTTAGGAAATATTTATGTTTATTCTACAAAAGTTTAGTTTATTGAAGCCATACAGTACTATTTATATTAAATCCGGGATTTTTTTAAATGTATTTGATTGTTGCAGGGTCTCAACTACACAGCTCTAACTCATGGTAATCCTCCTGCTTTCACTAGGACTATAAGTGTGCACCACTGTACCCTAAGTCTGGCTGGCTCAGCCTGCCCTGGGGGTGGGACCAGCATGGCATGTCATGTGAGGATTAAACCTTGGTCCCTGTGCATTGTGCCCTGAGCTATCTTGCCTGCCTCAGTGCAAGAAGTTCTTGAAAGTAATAGGTTGGCAGTGTTTTCTGTCCCATCTTTTTTTTTTTTCTATAACTGGCGCTCACATTACATCCATGTTGGCATTCATGATATTTTCTTACATCTCTGCATCTCTATTTTGAAATCATATTTTAATTTTTCATAGTGTCAAATAATTCACTGAACAGTTTCAAGTTTACTCGGTCGTTTTCTTTCCTTCTTTGAAATGCTAGAGTTGTCTGGTTTATTTTCTGTTCATTGTACTTTTCAGTTCTGGAATTTTTACTTGGTTCTTTTCATACATTTTTACGTATTGCAGTACCTATGCCCCCTCCTTACACACTGGGATTGCTAGCAGGGCCTCACCACTGGCGTGCATGCCCAGTCTTCAATTTATTTAATTTTATTTTTATTATTATTTTGATACTGGATGTAGTTATGTTTCCTGGACTAGAACTAGTCAGTTTCCTGGCTTGACCTTGAACATGAGCTCATCCTGCCTCATTCTTCCATATCCCTGGAATTATAAGTATGCAACTAATATCTGCAGGTAGATTTTTGGTTTGTTGAGTTATCAATATATATATTTTATCTCTTTAAGCATTGTTTACTTTAGTACTTTGACTATCATTATAATAGCTATTTAACATCTTCTTTTACTGATCAAATATCTGGGCCTCAGTGTAGTGAATATTTTTCTGAATACTAATTATGTTTTTCTTCATATGTCTTATGAGATTTTGCTATAAACAAAGTAAATGGAAAACATAGTGTAGTGACCCTAAATTGTGACTGTGTGTTAATTTTGCTCATGATTAGATAGTCATTTATTTATTGATTTTTGTTTGAATACTTGGTAATGCTAAATATGTCAAAAGCAAGAAGGTAAATTTAAACTGGTTGTCACTAGCCAAAGTTTAGTTAATTTTGTAATCAAAAAATGCGATGGAAGTTATATAATAATAAGTATTAAAATAAAAATAACAGCAAATCTAAAAAATTAGTAAAACAGAGGAAATATTCTCTTTTAACAAATACCTTAATAGATAGACAATACACAGCAAATTATCGAATTAGAACTTTGTATTTTTAATAATCAGTTGATGATTTAGAAAGTGATTGCCAGTGAATGACAAAGTCATTACAGAATTAAAGTAGGCAACATCACAGTGCAATTTATACAATGGATATGTTTTTAAGAAATAGAGTAAACACTGATAAGCTTTTGAGTGACAGGAAGTCTAATCTATTGCTGGTGAGAATGCAAAATGCTATTGTTATTTGGGAGATGATTTGGCAGGTTCTTATAAAGCTAAGAAGTCTTACTGTGATGGTTGATCCTGACAAGTTGATTAAATTAAAACATGCCTTGCCAGTCACTACAGCACACTTCTGGATGTGTGTGTGTGTGTGTGGTCTTGTTTCCAAAGGTGACTGGTGTGCAGGCCATCAAACTAAGAGCAAAGGCCTGCTCTGCAGGCCTCAGTGGAATGGAGTCCGTGGAGAATGCAAAGGGGAAGAAACAGGAAGCCAGCCTGCATCTAAATGGTCCATTTTGCTCCAACAAGTACATCATTTCTTGCTGCCACCAACTCTGAATGCCGTTTGACCAAGATGCTGCTGGGTCATCTTTGGTTCACTAGAATAAAAACATGCAGTGTAGACTATAGATCTAGCTACATGTGTAGTTACATATGTATTACATATACTTATGTATTTTCTGATTCCTAAGTTTCTTTAGAGAATCCTAACCAGTACACATAAAATCCAGAAATTATATTTAAGGGTAGTAATCCAAACGATTTGAAAATTTATGTTCTTCAGTATTTTGCCTTTGAATACTCATAATATTTATCACCAAAACTGAAAAGCAGCCAAGATGCCCTTTAGAAGATTAACAGGTATTGTAATTTGCTACATGGGACTACAACTTAGTGGAAAACAACCAATGAACAACCGATGAACTGATGAACAATGAATAAATCTTATGTGTACACTGCTAAGCAAACAACATCTAGGTGAAAAGGTCATATATTATATCGCTCTATTTGTATGATGTATTAAAAGAAGAAAAAGAAGTAGTGACAGCAAATGTATCAGTAACTATAAGGAGTTTAGGGAGCGCTGAACAGATGAAGGACAGAGGATTTATTTTAGGGAAGTGCAGATCTGTTTATGGTACAGTGTGATAGCACAGTGATGGAAACATGACACTGTACATTTGTCATGCCTGTAAAAATTGACAGCCAAAGAATGACACTTAATGTAGTCAAATTTACATTAGCAGGGCACAAAATCCAAAAGTACAAATTCTTTTAAAATAATGTAGCGTTACAGAAGAATGCTAATGTTCAAGGAGGTATGGGGAGGGAGGGATGTGCTGGCTAGGTGGACTTAGAAATAAATGGAAATGTAAGAGTGCAGACAAATGCTGCAGTGCATAAGAATTGTAATTCAATTGATGAAACTATTTCTGAAACTTTATTAATCTCAAAACCACTACTCAAGCATAATAGAACTGAAGCCTACACGAATGCGTTTCGGCTGTTTGAGCCTGGTTTCTTCCTCTTTGAGAGCGAGGTTACAATCACAGGAGCAGGATTAGAATAAACAATGTAATACAAGATTGGGCTGCAGATAAACACATGTTTAGTGTAATATTGCTACTCATGAATGAATAGGAATACTGTAGATATGTTTTTATTCAGTTATAAAAATTTGTATTTCTAAGCTGCGTGCTCCAAGCAGTGCTAGCTCAGGAGCAGTGAGCTCATCCAGAACTCAGGTCTTAGTTTCAAATGGAAGGAAAGAGGGCTCTCTAGATGGAATAAAAACACATGATGGCAAGTTTAGAGCTTGAAATATGCAAGAACAGTACATTGCTTAAACATGGAGTATGTTGAAGAAATACAGAATCCATCTCAAATAGTAATTATGCAATGACAGAAAATTTAAATCAAGATACATGTTGTAGAACTGAATTCTAAGTTAACATACAAATGTATACCTATGAGTCCATGGTGGTATAAATTGTTGAATACATACATGTTGGGGAATTGACAAATTTGTACAGAAAATAAATCTCTGTGGCTATTTCTCCCTTTGGGATGTGAGATATAACATCACACATTATTTGCCATTTCACATGGCAAATAATTTGTCTCCATGTAGTGACAAATTTCAAGAAGCTGGACTATCTGAGGGGTGGGACGGTAGTTCCCAGTGGAGTCACTTGACAAACAATACCTTCATTATGAGAACAGGAGAAACACCAGCAGTGGAAGTTCATGCTAAGAGGGTCTCATGTAGGTGACACTTTATCCCTGTGCTCTTACTTTAAAAGATCTCCTGCAACTTGGAGTCATCATGATAATCATGAAGAAAGAATTAGGCAACTGTGAACTTACCAACACTGAAAGATAACTGATTGACACTTCTCAAAATTGTTGAAGTCAGCAAAATCAAGAATATTTAGAGAATCTGAAGGGCCCCAATGATTAAATTTAATGTGATATCCTGGCAAGGGTCCTATGGAATGAAAAGAATATTAGATTAATTAGATTTAACATTTAAAGAATGTTAAATCAAGAGCTAACATTTGTGCTATATGAATTGTCAATACTCATTCATTACTTGTGATAAACACAATATAACACATCAAACCAGGGCAACATGATTGTGATATTTGGAGTCTCTAGACTATTTCAAAACACTTCTGAAGTCTTTTTTTTTTTTTTCTTTTTGTATTTTAGGGAAGGAGCTACAGGGAGTTTAGGGTCTCACTACTAGATCAGACTCATAGTGATCTGCCTGTTTACAGCCTCCCAAGAACTGGGAATACAGGAGCATGCCACCACGCCCAGTCTCATTTGCTGTCTCAGCATGCCCCAGGCATGGGGTTGGCACAACAGGTCCAGGGATCAAACCCCTGGCCCCTGCATCTGCTTGCAGGTGCTTTAATTCACTGAGCTTTTTGGCTAGCCCTATAAATCTAAAACTACTCTACAAATACACATTTATTATGAAGAAAAGATTGGAAAAAGTTTAGTTGTAAAAATAATGCTCTGTAAGTTTAATCTCCTACCAAATTATTTTTCATTACAAAAGGGAAAAGACAACTTTTTGATGAAGAAATCTAAATGATACTGATTTGCCAAGTGATTAAATATTTAATTGTTCAAATTGGACACTTGCATGCAGATGCCTCCTGATGAACTGCTGCAAGGATATAGCATCCCCTGGACAATAATTCTGAAAAACATTTTTATTGAGATGTAATCTTAAAGACAATGGACAAATCCAAATTAAGTGACATTTTATTAAAGGAACTTAGGATTTCTTTTTAGCTAAGAAACTACAAGTTAAACATTAAGATTCTGATTTAGGGGAGTTTCTGAGTTTGTCACTTTAAAATGAATCTAAGGATTTGAGCAGTGTCATTTGGAGGACAAGAAAAGAATGAATGTTATGGTGACTTAATGTGTCTCTTCAGAAATGAAACCAAATGTGAAAATATATTTTAGAAATCTGGATAGAGCAAGACTTAATTTGCAGATCATATCAGTAATATAAATATTTAATGCTAAAGTTTACCTCAGGTCAAAGCATGGTGTTAAATAGATGTACAACTAAGATGGATTTTGAGAACTTTTGTATGACCATATTTTAATTAACAGAGGAGTAGGGAAGGTAAAAATTTTAATTGTAATTTTTTTAAAAAATGGAAAAGATTATTCTTCTGTAAAATACTAATTTGACATAATCACTTTTCAAATATAGGGAAGAGTTTTGAGTTCACTTAATAAAAAGATCACTTATGACTACCTTGGTTAACAAAATGGCCAGATGTGTAATATTATATGATCTAGTTATGCAGAGATTTTCGTGTTGTGACTGAATCATTTTCATGAATTATATTCACCCATGGTTCCCAGACAGCACATGGTACTGGAGATGGAACCTGGGTCTATGAGCTTGCCAGTCAGGCTCTTGATCAGCCAAGCTATCTCCACGGCCCTTTAGTACTATTTTGTACTCTCTAAAAAATAAAGAAAAGAAAGAAAGAAAGAAAGAAAGAAAGAAAGAAAGAAAGAAAGAAAGAAAGAAAGAAAGAAAGAGAAAGGATGATTTAAGAGACACTACTCTACTGCAGCATTTGCCAATTTTATTTTAGTGTTGTTGGCTTCTAGTCAGTTAGTCAAGAAACCTATCAATATTTCACACGTTGTGTGAATAGTCTGATTCTTGTAGGCACCGGAGTTTGCGTTCCTACTATCAAGCATTATGCTTCTATTTCTGTGTTGGAAGCCAGTTCTTGCCTTTTCTTTAACTCTGATTTTTTCCCAAGAACCTTCCCACTGCAGATTTCTGGCAGACCTTTGTAAAACTGGTTGACTCGGTTATTTGACTTTGCCCTAAGCTTTGAAGGCCTCTTGTGGCTGGTTGTAAGAGGCAGTGGGAAAAGAGAAAAATTGGTTTTGCCAGCTAGTACTAAGAACAGAAATAACACAGACACCTTGAGACTCATATTCAATTAACCTTCCCTGCCTCCCAGCATTTTCATGGCAAAGCTACTAACCTGTACAGGAGCAATAGTAAATTCAACACATATATACAGAACTCCTAGCGGTGGGTGGGGCAGGAAGGACTCTTTGCCAGACTGGAGGAGGAGGACAGGAAAGGAGGGGCCTGACCAAGATGATGGCCAGAGTCTAAAAGTTCAAATTTTTAAGTTAAGTAAAAGGATTCTCAACATTTTTGTTCTTTCACTGCATTAGTGTGTGGGCTTTAGTAACATCTGTAATTATTTTTCTAAATTTGACAAAACCGGTGATTTATGCAAAACATTCAATATATAAAATTACTATTAAATTTATAATAAATCAATAACTAATACTAGGGAAAATTCATAGAGTGAATAATGTAATATATCAAATGTATTGTTACTTCCCTGTGAATTAGAGACAGAATCAAGCCAGCCTGAGGAACCAAATGAAAATTTAGGAACACATGCAAAGCTTCATATCAGGAGACAAGTCATGCTTGCTGAACTCGGCAGGTATCAGACTTCCAGGGTGCATGTTGGAATTGAATTTACATACATTCTTAAATGTGCTAGCTGTAACAGTGGGCCAGATTATAGCATTATTTCATTGAATATAGTCTAAGAGGGGTAGACAAGTATTTGATAGTAAGTTATGAAAAAAACATGAAGAATTAATTAAAAGATATAAATCATTTATAGATGGAAAATCTAAAACAATAGCTAGTGTGTAGGGGAGATAATAAGAAAGGGTTATATGGAAGTGGTAGTACTGTATTTGGTCCTCAAAGTGACATTATGTGACAAAGAAAGAAATATTACATAAACCCAACAGTATTAAATAAATGTCTGGTATGCCAGAAATAGCCATATTTATGCAGCATCAAAATATGATTGAAAACGATTCTGTACGAGCAGAGAGTGAGGAAATCGGCGTAGGCAAGAAAGGTAGACAGGAGCGGCATGAAGCCTAAGAGCCCAACTCTCGGGACAGCAGCCCTGGGAATTGGAGTTAAGAAAACAGACTTATCAATGAATAATGAAGAGAAGACAGTTATGGGGAAAATATAAACCAGGAGAATGTACAGACTAAAGCAGAAAAGAAAAGAAAATAATTCAAGAATAGAAGTTGATCATCTATGGCAAATGCTGTTAAGATTAGAAGCAAACAAGTGACAGTGAATTTTGTAAGATGGTGATTTGGAAAGGTTGATTTAATTATTTGGTATGGGTGAATATCAGGACCATTTTCAGAAAAACATACGAAGAATTGATGAGGTATATTATCAATCTTTGCAATTAATTTTACTATAAAATTGGTTTCTATCATTTTATTCTAAGAATAGAAGAGAAAACATGAAGAGAGAAGCTAACTTATAGCATGCATATCTGCTGTGTTAGTTACTCTTGTCTATTTGCAGAGGGAAAAGCACTCAACACCCACAGTTTAAGGGAAGACAGGTTTATTTAGCTTACAGTTGGTGAAGGTTTTAGGCCATGACTGGCTGGTTGCAATACAGGGTGGCGTGGCAGAGGAGCAACAGCTTGTGGCAGCAGAAGACAGCGAAAGCAAAACCCAAGGGCCAAGAAAGGGACACAACGCTCTTGCTATTCCTCGTGTCATATGTAGTCTGCCCACCCTTAGTTGGACGTGGCACTCTCTGCCCTTAATACTAGCACAGATGCATCTGCCTATGAGAAGCTCAAGTCCACGACTGTATGAGGCTTTGGGAGACATTCAGCCACAAACCACAACAATTGCTGAAGCTAACAGTCTTCACCTTTGATTAAAATGAGAAGAGTGAACTGATAATTCTAAGATTCAAGTCAGAGATAAATTTAGCAGTGGTTTGGGGCAGGTATGGGACTGGGGCTGAACCAGAATATACACCTTAGAGGAGGCAGGAAGTGGAAAAGTGAGGCCATACTAGTAAGATTGTGTAAGGATAGCCTGAGTGTGGGTTGGTGATTGACTTCAAAGTCAAGTAATAAAGATGTTACATAGCATTTAGCTTCTGTGATTTATTGAGTGCTACATAGAAGACACAGAAGTATGTGGCAACTGATGTAGCAGTTGGAGTAGATGCTTAGTTTAGAACAATCTCTGAGATCAGCCTCTCTCTACCTAGGTGAACTTAAAATGATCAGATATCTTCATACAGTGAATAAATAAAGGAGTTTCTTATAAATTTTACAAACAGCAACTGGGCATGAGGGACAGCTCTGTAGAGGACTCAGAAAGCAGAATTCTGTTAATAACACAGAATAAACATACGGAAGAGATTTCAAATGGGGATGAAGGCTCTTTGGAGCTCAGTTGGAGGTCATTAATGTACATTTTGGCAAAAGGACTGGTGTACATTATGTTCATGCCCTGAAGTTTTAGGGAGTCTGAATTTAAAATTTATCTGGAAGATGAAATTTCAAGGGGTATGATATCCAAGCTGTAAAATATATGTTGTTGTTTGTTGCTAGCTAGAGTTTCTTTGAATATGGAGAGTAAAAAAGCAGAATGGGGCTAGATGTGGTTGCCCACACCTGTAATCACATCCCTCAGGAGGCTGCAGGAGAATCGCTGCAAGTTCAAGGCTGGTCTGAACTGGGCTACAGAGTGAGTGTCACAACAAGACAAAAAATAAAAAGAAAGATTTGAAAAACATGCAATTTGGCTAGAAAAAAAGTACATGTGTACTTGGGGTCAGAGAACGTGAGGTTGCTAAAGAGATTATTGTCATTCAAAAGAAGGCATAGACAGGTATTAGGTACTGCAATAGTATAAATGTTGATTTCTACTTGATAGGTTCCTAATATTCCTTTTTGAATAGGAATATGTACCCTCTGTCTATCCTCCTATTGCTTTTCAGTTCTACAAGGAGTCACAGCTAAACATTTGCATTGAAACCCAGAGGAGACACTGGACTTGGACTTTTGATCAACGGTAGGACTATATGACCGTGGGGACTCTTGGAGTTGGGCTGCATGGACTTTGCATTATGAGGTGGGCATGAAGTTTTGCAAGCAGGGGTAGGCTGCCATACTTATGTATGCAAGGCATTTGCCTCAGCTTGTGGCATTTCTTGGAAACTTTAGGAGATAGTGAGTCAGTTTTAGGTCCTCTGTTGTAAGCAGTTGAGTTAGGTAGAAATATTCTAGGCAGTCAGACAAGGCCAGGGCCTCAAGGAGACAAGATGGCAGGCAAGGCGACTTTGCAACTTGGAAGAGATAGACACTCCCTATGGGACACCTCAATACCAAGTCAAAAAGAGGAAACACAGCTACATATTTCCCTAGGGATGGTCATCAGTGATTAATATTTTAAATAGGTATCAATCACCTTGAAAGAGCCCTATAGAGTCACCAGCCCAACCCCCAACAAGAAGAGACCCTGTCCCATTTTCATGCCTGCTGGCTAGACGTGACTTGCTTCCTTATTTGTTCCTGAACTTAATCAATTTTACCTGAGCAATGGCTTTTGTAATCCCATTGATTGGCTATAGTTTTGTCCCACCTCTTGTCCACCTAAGCGAGTTCCCATGTCTATACCACCTTAGACCCGCCTCACCACATGGTTTTCCTCTATAAAAGTCCCTGGAAGAGACAGCTTCCAGGGGAACTACCAACTCAGGGCCACTTTCCTGTCCCTCTCTCAGACAGGAGCTTTCTTTCTCTCAATAAATCTATTCTTCTTATAACCTCCATTTGTTCCTAAAATTCATTCTTCAGTTTTAGAGAACACAAACTCATACAGGTCAGCTCCAGAAGTCGTTTTTTCCTATGTCATTTGGTGGTTCCCTATATTGTTTGGAGGTCACCCATTTGAGATCAGTTTTTCTCCCTGTATCACTGCTACTGCATTTGAAGGACGCATTTTGTCCCTCCTCCCTTCTGTGCTGTCATCCTTGCCATGGGCACCCTGCTGTACCGTGCTCCTATGCCATGATACTTGGCCTCACCACAGACTCAGAGGCAATGAAACTAAGAACATGGGCTAAAACAGCAGATACTATGGGCCAAGTAAATCTTTCCTCCTTTGAGTTGAGCTCTCAGGTATTCTTTCACTGACAAAGCACACATGATATCAGGTATGGCTAGAAACAGATGGAGTTGTATCTATAAAGCAGATGGTATTGTGGACTATTAATATTAGCTGACTAAAGCCCACAGAAGACACTTTTAATGAAAGTAACAAAGAAATCAAAGAGGTGAAGAGGTAGTCTCATAGAAGATAAGCAGGTGAGAATTTGAGGAAAACAAATATAGTCAATGTGTCTGTTTTTTCCTAACCATCATTTTCTAGTTTTTCTAACTATAACTGTAACGATTGAAAAATAATTGGCTTTAATAGTTGAGCAATTAGACCTTAGAAAGAGAAATTTCATTTTAGCCACGGAATGAAATTAGCAGAATGATATCATCATGGCAAAATTATTTTGTACATCAAGAAAGAGGAAACAAGTGCAATTTTGAGTGAAAGGAAGAGAAAAGTAGTGAGAGGGAAACTTGTGTGGAAGAAAGAGTCCTAAATGGCAGTGATACATAAGCAGAAATATTAGTAAAAATGGAAGAAAAGGAGAGCAGTGGAAATTGAATATATAAACACATAGCTGGTACAGCCAAGACAGTTACCTAATATATCCAAAGCAAGGTGAGTCATGGCTTATAATAGAGGCACGCTGCCAACAGGCAATGGAACACGGAGGTATCACGAGTTTACAGTACTAAGAAATGTCTTTTACGGGAAGACTTCAACCAAGAAAAGGAGATCAGTGATGGAGGCATGAAAATAGTGGCAACTTTAATGTGAGATAGTAGAAAATTAAGCAGAGAATTAAGCAGAAATGAATACTGCATGCCACCTTTTTTTTTTTTTTTTTTTTTTTTGTCCTATGAAGCCTACCCTTGATTTCCAAATGGATTTAAATTTGTAAAATACTCCTGGATTGTCACAGACATGGAAGTTTAGAGGGAGGAAACACCAGGATTTGCTTTGGCATCTGTGTACTGAAAAGGATGACTCTGGCTACGGCTCCGCAAGGAGAGCCTCCATCGCCTTCATGGAAATAACTGTTCTAGAATTTCACTTTGGGGTATGAATAGGATCAAAGGACTATCACCTTCCTAATGGAATTCTTTCCATAGGATATTAAATTTAGGGGAAGTGGGAAACCTCTGTAAGACACTTTATTGTGTGGACCTCAATGTTACAATGAACAGCTTTTGGAGAGAACAACCATTCTCACTTATGATAAAATAACATTTATGATTTTGGATACCAGAAATATTTTCTTTAGAGGAATTTTTAAAATGAATACAAGTAGACATAAAGATACCATCCATTTCCAAGTTATGGATCACCTTCAAGTTTACTGCTGATCTTTTGTTTGAACTCTGAATCAACAGAAAACCACATTTGGTCTGTAGCCTATGACTCTGATACATGGAGACATTGTAATTGCTCTGCATCCCTGAGTAATCATTTTCTGATGGGTTTATTGTCACCTCTGCCTTATCAGGGCATGGCACTGTTACAGACCTTGGTGATAAATTACCCTTTAGAGAGGGATAAGACAGTGCTACTTTAACAAGTGCAATAAAGCACTTTTTATATTGGGAGAGTTCAGTGCATTTCCCATTCATCATACACCCTCCATGATTTTACACAGATTTTACACTGTTGATTAGCTCATTAGTGGGGTTAATTGGATACATTAACTGGCAGAATTACTGCTTGACTACGAACCAGAGGCTGCAGCATTATAAATGACAGACAAACCACAGATATGCATGGCCAGCCCAAAGGAATTCTTCTCTTTGATTAACTTTCATTAGATTTTAATTCTTTCCTCCTCCCGCCTCCTGTAATTGACTCCATGTGAAGATTTACTATGGATTAGATGGGTGAATAGATGATACACATTTTCAATTCTTTTTAAACATCACCTTTGTTGAGAACAATAAGGAACAGCATAGTTTAGAAAAGTGATAAATAGTTTGGGGAGAACAAGAAATGACTGTTGTCCTGAAATTCGATTAATTATCCTCTGACAAGAGCTATGCTTTTTGCTGAATTCTTGATAAACCCAGTAAAATTGTATTATTCTTTCATATGTTATATAGAAGAATTACATGGAAATCCTTTAGAAGTGTACACTTCTAAACTCTGACATAAATCTATGTATTGACCAGCTCTCGCATTTTTGAGAAAAATACCTGCGGAGAGGTTTCTGCGTATCACCTTCAGAGACTCAAGTCCGTGGTCAGCTGATGCTAGGCAGTGACTCTGGGTACTGATGCTGGTGGGGAGTTAGCGGAGGAAGGCTGATCACTTTGTGGTAGCCAGACCCAGAGCACAGGAGAGATACTGGAGCAGAAATGGGAGGTACCGGTTATGTACCCGAGGCCCAGGCCTCTGCAGTCCTTCCAGACACATCCAGAGTGTGCTTCTCTAATTCCTAGGCGTGTGCTAAGCCAATCACCCTGACAGTTGTACTTAAACATCACATTCCTCCCCTTGACAACTTGACACCCTAATACATTTCCTCCATGCTCCATCCCCACATAAAGATGACAAGTTTATAACACCACCTAACATGACATAACTACCGTACATAAAACTGAAAACATAATTTCTAATCGCACTCTAAAATCTGAGCTGTGCCAGCATTCTTCAGAGCACAAATTCTAAGTCTCCTCTGTGAACTACCATAACAATAAGAAAGTTACATTTTCTTGAGACTAAATATTACCATTCCTAAAGGGAAGAATAAGAGGATAGAAAATACTGCAATGAAAATGAGACCAACTCCCAGCTGGGCCAACACCATTCTTGTGGCTCCATGTCTGGCGTATGTGTCACATGGTGACACCAAATGAATTCCGAAGTTCTTGGACAGCCCCACACCTGCCCCTTGCATGTTTCAGCCCACACCAGCTCTCTCTCAGCCTGGTTCCACTTACTGATTGCAGTTTTCCTCCCCTAAAACTACAGACTCTGGCATCTCTAACTCTGGGTCTCTACTTACCTTAAGATTATTTCCCACAGCTTCATCTGTCCTCCTCTCAGTACATCTCTCGCTCTCCCAAGCTTTCCTTTGAAATTAGTGTTCCTCAAATTGTCACATTCTGCATGCTTCAAACTTCACATTGCTAAGATCTAGTTCTGATGTGACCTACAACCAGGCCTTAATGGACCATGGTGAAGTAGGCCTCTGGGTATGAGACAGATACCAGGAATCGAACTTAGGACCTTCTGCTTACCTGGCACTTATGCCACTGAGCTACATCCCCAGCCCCAGGCAATGTTCTCAATTGCAATCTTATATATGTCTGCTTAAACTCTAATGGGAGGCATGTTGCTGATTCTTGAGGTACACATAAGATAGCCTTCTCCTTACCCTCATTGAACACATTTGATCTCTTTTTAATGGCACTAATCATTTTAGCAACCATACTTCATATATTTCTGCTCTGCTTTTTTGTGCCTGATTCCTACTATTAAAACAACTGGGGAAAATCAGGCACCAAGACCCATGCCACAACATGGTTGTATTCAAACTTTCTCTGCCAGATTAATTGATTGATAACTCTTAAACTCAGCTTTCCACAAACTCTCAGGACAAGAGCAAAGTGTAGATAAGTCTTTGCCACAATTCAGACACATGGGCTCTAGTTCACTTCTGCATAGTGCACACCTGAAACTTCTTGAGGCTGACTATCAATGTCCATCCACATTCTCATTATTATTCTAGTTTTTGGAGCTCAGGCCAGAATTATTTACTGGACTCTACTAGCAGTATTCCAAGCCTTTCTTGCACACTTGCATAAACTTTGTCAAACCTCTCCTCTCTCCAAACCAGTTCCAAAGCTTTCCAAACCTCGTAGTCTAGCATAGTTGCAGCAAAAGCCACACTTTTGTGATAAGTTTTTTGTGCTGATCATCTTTCTCATTGCAATGAAAAAGATATCTGTTACCCACAATTTAAAGAAGGAGGGATTTGCTTGGCACAGTTTCAACGGTTTCAATCTATGCTTGGCTGGGTGAGAGGCACAAACCGTGAAGTAGTGGGGTCTGCGAGAGGGGTGTGCTCATCTTGTTAACAGCTGGAAGAAAAGCACAGGAAATGAAAATCCAAAAAGAAGGCCAGGTACCTCACACACAGAGCACAGAGCCCGAAGGTGGGACTCTACCCAAGCACACTCAGAGGTGAGCTGAAAACAAATCTGCTTGACAGCTAAGCTAAACTGTCACAATGTGTTAAGTAAGAACTGTTAGAAGTAGGCCCATAAAATGTCCTAGGTCAGTTTTACAAAATCAATTTTGTACCGTGGTTGAAATAGCATGCCGATTTGCTCAGTTTGCTTTAAATATATTTTTTTAATTTTCAAATTCAATTTATTTTCTGGGGAGATGGCTCAGTACGATCAGTGCTTCTCTGGCAAGCATAAGGGCCTGAGTTCAATCCCTGGTTCCACAAAAATAAAAATTAATAACAATAATAATAATAACAATAATAATGTTTATGTTAGATTGCTTTTTAAAATTTATTCATTTATTTGGTATAGGGTCTTGCTATACAGCTTAGACTCACAGGGACCTTCTTGTTTTAGCCTGCCCAGCACTGGGATTACAAGTGCGTGCCACCTGTCCCAGTTTTGGTGGTGGCTGACAAGGCACATGGGGCTTCTGAAGGCAACACAGTATGTGGTACCAGGGATCCAACCTGGGCCCTTACACTTGCCAGGAAGACACTTAGACTGCTGAACTATCTCTCCAGCCCAGCTTTAACTATCTAGCATAATAATATATTCAGTTAATTAACTGGCTTCAAAGGATATGCAAACATTTGGAGAAAGGCCAACATCCTTTTAAGTTACAAACTTCTGTATGACACATTTTCCCCCTATTCCCTTTCTTTTTAAAATTCTGGTATTTGTCATTATTTTTTATGAAAATTACCTTTTAGTTGTCTTTCTTTATGAAAAATTCTATTTTTCTCTTTGAGAACTCTACGCACAGAGAGGATGAATATTTATTTATGTCTATAATTTGAATGTTATTTAAGATGGCTGTTGGCAGTGGGAGAGGTTTGGGACCAACAACAAGAGATACAATTTGCAGAGTTCACCCTGTTGGGTATGAAGTAGACAAATGGGAAGGTTCCAGCTTCTCTAGGCCTCCATTTACAACTCCTAAGTTTAAAATTAATCATTGCTCTTGCACAACAGTTGCTATGAAGGCTAAATATAATTTACCTGATTGTAGATTATTGTGAGAATATCCTGAGTGGGAAGGTAGACAGTTAGTCTAAACAAGAAGCCGAGCATGTAGAAATGTAACAGTATGTCGTAGCAGCAGCATGCGAATCCCGGTGAGAAGAACGAGAAAGCGGGCGTGAAGGGGCATCTGTGGATGGGGACGTTGACTCCACTCTTGCTGTCACCTTTCAGGTGCAGCGCTCATATAAATTGCCCTGGTGAAGGCTGACACTAAGTAAGAAGGCAGGAGATACCACCACAGCTTGTGGCAGTAGGGAGAAAAGGTACCAAAATAGCATGAGGAGGAGGAACAAGGAAACATAAACAGAAATTTCTCTCTGAGTTTCCTGAGAAAAGACAGCTCAGGGTTACAGAAGAGTAAAAAAGTGACATATTAATGGAGAGGAGAAATACTGGAAGACTTTATTTAAAAATGCAGAGACATATTTGCTTACAGGTTACTATGGGATGTGAACTTTTCATATGATTTAATCAGCTGCTTGCATAATGACATTATGTCCTGAATTCAGTATTAGGTTTGGATCCAAAATCAGGATTCAAGATTTATTTTATCTAACTTTGAGATTAAAGATTGCTACTCAAGAGCCAGAGAGATTGCTCAGTGGCCTAAGAGCCTGCCTGGTAAGAGCAGGGACCAGGGTTTGATTCCAGCACCACATGCAGTGCCAGCCCCACCCTGGGCATGCTGAGCCTGTGACTCAGTATGGGTATGGTGGAGCACACCTGTAATCCCAGTGCTGGAGAGGGAGAAAACAGGGGGATCACTACAAGACCCTGTACCAAATCCATAAAATTAAAAAAAAGATTGCTACTGAAATTCTACCATGACAGGCAAAAGCAAATGCTCCCAGTAGCTCCAGGGTGTGAGAAGTGAAGCTTTTAAGACACATTGAAGTTAGCACTGACAAGGTATAGAGAGCCAAGGATCCAGGAAACAGCAGTTCAAATTCTAAACAGTGACTCTTATATTTAAGTATTTTGTGTTTGGTATGTTGTTATTTGCTTTTAAAATACATCAGTGATTATTATTGGTGACTGGCCAACAGCATGATAATAGTGCCTCTTAAAATTTAAAGACTAAAAGTTTGCAAAGAAATAAAACTTTTCCAAAGTTTACATTCATTAAAATAATTCATTTCATGTGGTGAGAGCTGAATAAAACACAGTCTTAAGGCTTGTACTGTTCAGCCAGGCTCTCTCTCGCGCACTTCTGTACATGCTGTCTGTGCACCTGTGGGGTCCTGCTCTCATTTCTCCTTCTGCTGTAGTTATTCGCACATGCACCATCCTTCTTAGATGGTCTGTTTCTGCAGACCAGAGACCAGATCTAATACACATAAAACAGCCTCAGAGAGAATCACTGCAATTCTCATAATAATATAAAGACCTGTGAGAACAAAGAGTGAGCGAAGCAGAGCACAAATTGGGACAGGCATGCAGTGCACCTGCCTTCAGTGTCCACACGAGGTGCCAAGCAGAACTTGCAGCTGGCAGCACAACTTATAAAAATACATTAGTATCAGATTAAATATTTTTAGATCTAAAATAACTTGAAAACAGATGTCAATAAATGCATATTGCGGAGGATATTAAAATAGGCAAAAGTATTTTATTGAGCGTATTGTAGGTTGTTTTGAGCCATAATGAGAAGTGAAAATACCTTGGAAGAAAGTAGATTAGACACAAACTGAATGACATACTGAAATAAAGCAAAATATATGTTTAAATATGCAAACTGTACAGGACAATGTAACTCTTTCTAACTGGAAAGCAATTGAGAACCAATGAACACTAAAGAATGGGGAACATGGTTGAAAATATGTTTAAACTATGATTTATCTCACTTTTTCATTCTCCAGCCACATATTCTGAAAAGCCTGTTTGCTCACTGACCTCCATGTTAAAGCCAAGCTCTTCCAGGAAGAGAATCAGGAAAGAAAACCCACGACTGGGGACTGGAAACCATTGTGTTGCTTCTACCTACTCCAGAGCTGGCTGAGCATGTAGGACAAATGCAGCTGAATTTCTGGGTACCTACCGGGCAGAGTTGATAGAGTTGATATCTTTCAGTTCTTCATAAGTGCACTTATTTCTCCTCCTCCTAATTACCCACTGTCAGTCCCAACCTGCTGGAGGCAGCACTATTACAACCTGTCACTATTCCTGTCTTTCCAAGTTCAGAATCCATTCTATGCTTTTTTTCTAGCTGTTGACAACAATGCGTCTGCCAATGGACTAATCCAGTGGACACTCTGATGAATACCTGCATAAATGTCTTGCAGCACCTTGAAACACCATGTGAATGAAACTCTATGGACAGAAGGACCAATGTGTGAGATGGGTTAATCCAACCATTGACATGCAGGGTCTGTGCAGAGTCAGTCAGTGATATGTCAGTTAAACACTGAGCATCTTTAAAGTCAACCTGCTCATTTTATTCAGCATACATGTACACGATTTATAAACAGAAATAAATGGGAATACCACTAATACAGCTTATTTAGTAATATTTATAAAATAGTACAATACATGCATATAATGATAGTAACAAGAATCAAACTGCTAACTTACATTTTGGATCTAAATGTTATTTATTCAGAGATAGCTTTCCTTTTCTTTTGGACAACTCCATTATCCAGCATACATTTTTCTCCATACAAGATACTCTGCTATATTTATTACAAGGATAATGTATCTCTCTATCCCAAAAGTTATCAGCAAAAAGAAATTAGCAACATAAATAAAACAAAATAGGCCCATATACAGTAATAAATGAACAATTGCAAAAGACTCAAAATTCACATATACTAGTTTCTGAAAGCATATTTGCTGAATCCAGACTGTATATGGTGTCCTTTTGCCCAGTTTAAGTAGTTTAGTTACTTTGAGTACAGTCCTTAGGAGACTCAGCCACAAATGAGTTAGCAATGGTCTGTCATCTAGTTAGAGTGGAGCTTCGTCAGAATCTATCCAAAACTTTCATTTCTCTCATTGAATTATTTCAGAAAGGAAATTAAAACAAACCCAAAAATAAAAATATTGGACATAGCTCTTTTATTGTAAATCCCTATGAAGCTGTTTGCAGTTGCAAATATAGTTTGATATAAACATGCTTCAGTTTCAAAAACTCTTGGAATACTGCATATGTGATAAGTTCAATTAGGAAATACAAATAAAACAAGAAACTCATCCTTAAAAACCTAAAAAATGCTCTTGGGCACAAATGATATCAGCTAAAAATAGCATAGAAAGTTTTTTAAATTGGAATAAATTTTAATAATTCACTATAGCAATCAATGTTTACATGTGCATACATATATGCAGTTACAGACTGTAAATATATGTGATAAAATATCACCCCCAGGGGTAAAAACAAAACATACACTCTTTGCAACATGCAACCTTACAACAGTCACATACTGAGGCATGTTTTTTTTTAATCCAAAGTTACTAGCCTACATTCTTATTGTTAAGAAGTCAAACAGCTATGAAACCCTTGTCTTTTAACAAAAACCCATCATGTATCCATGTATTGAAACATTTTACCTTATAAAAACATTAGTTAAAATGAAACTAAAATATAACTAACAGAGTAAATAATGTGATTGAATATCACTAGGAAGAATATTATTTTGCCTACTTATAATGAAAATATTTTTAGTAGGAAAACACATATCAGTTGCATTTTTTTTGTTGTTGTAAATATAGAAAGTTTAATACAAGCACTATTAGTGAAGACTGGTACTTGAGCGAGCTATTTATGCCCACATATGTATTTGCAGTCTTCGGGACTCTGGGTAATCATTCACTGTTCAAATATATTTTCCACTCCAGTGTTCGCACCCAGAATTGTGAGCACCTCTGTCTTTCATTGCTGCCTTGTTACTGCCCTGGATTACAGTGTTTCTTGCAGGCTGCTCATAAATGAACAATTTTGTTTCTATTTCCAGGCAGATAAAAACCCAGGCAGATATGTTCAATTATGCAAGCAAATTTGACTTTCTTTTTATCTCCAGAGTCACTGGAGGCATGATTATGTAGCATCTGCAAAGATATTTTTGGCTGTTTCTTTCTCTCTCATTCGTGTGACCACCCCGATTGTACCAGAAGAAGGGGAGAGAGTAGGTGGTTGTGTTCTCTCTCTGGAAGTCAAATCCCAAGTGAGGCTTATTTATAATACAGCTATAGATACAAAAAAATGCCACAAATAAAACCTTGATGGAAAATGACACACTGCATATGAGCCAGGATTTTCTCTTCCTCCAAATGGATTCAGGTCTTTCACATATCCAATCTTTCCAAACTTTCTACTATCTTTCTATCTGAACTACTTCTTCAGTGTAAGTTGGTGTATATTTTTTGAAGTATTAGTTACTGGATCTCACTACGCAGCTCCAGCTCGGACTCATAGTGATTCTCCTGTTTTCAGCCTCCCCAGTGCTGGGATTATAGGCAAGTGTCACCACGCCTGTGGGCAGGACAAGCCCAGCATGTGGTACTGGGAATCTAACCCAGGTCCCTGCACTTACCTAAGAAGGGGCTTACTCCGCTGAGCTATCTCAGCTATCTCGCCAGCCGTAAGGTAATGTATTTTGTTGTGTTAATTGTATCGCTCTTTTATCTTGTCACCTCATTGTGAAAAATATTTTCTTTATCCAAATATAACTAAGTACTGAATATTTAAGGCTTTGACATGCCATCTCTCTCACTATCTGTATGTGCTTTAACCATTTCAGAGCAACTCATAGCACTGTTACCAATGATGGAATTAAGTTCTATCCCTGTGTATCCTGTTTGCCCAGGCTTCTGTGATCTCATTTTATATGAAGCTGTTCTCACATTTGAATTCTTTTCTCGACACATCGGCATTTTCCCTTACATTCAAATGTACTTAAGTTGGTTTCTTTTCTACTACGTGGAATCTCCTCTGTGCTGATTATTTTGCAATAGACTCTGGAGATTCACACCCACCATTCCTTATCTTACTCTGTGCACCTGGATTCCACGTCCCCGTATGCATCCGCCAGCCTCTTTGTTCCTCAAAGTTATATTTGTCTGGTGGAATTTCTCGAAGTGCTATTCATGGACATGAAGAGTTCTCAGTGCATCTATCTTTTAAGTCCCTGTCTGTTAATTGGCAGTTTCTTGACTGTAGGCCATGGATCCTTTTAGGCAGCACCCTTCTTATTTATTTATTTACTTATTTTATTTTTTTTTTTTTTATTTTATTGAACTACAAATGTCAATCAGACAGTTTCAAGACATTTTAACAATACAGATTCGATAAATTAATACATGGCAAACTGTTTTCATAACGTTTTGGTATTGTACAAGGTGCATACATGATATTATATTTACAGGTATTATTTTAGCAGATATCTCTTATCAGTGAATTAAGAGTGTAGCTGCTTACTTATCTTATTTTTTATACCTGAATTATATCAAAAATTCAATAATTATTATCCTAGTTGATGACCATAGTACTAGAAGCCGACATAATATCCTGTCCAACCACCATTAGTGCAGATCTTGCCTCTCATAGAATTATGTAGAAGCACAGCGTTATCTATCCCAACTGTATTGTCTATACACACACATCATAATTTTTTTTTTCTTTCTACACCCCTTCCTTTGTCTACACCTGTCAAAGGTGGGCACTCCATTGACATTCAACTAACTTAGGTGCCCAAACTCGACGCCACAATCCAACACAGTCCTGCATTCTACAACAATAGTGAGTTATTCAAAGACATTGTTGACCATAGCCATTCACAGCTCAGCTTAATATTATGGCCCCACAATGTATACTTCATTTTTATACTTTTCTGCTGGATGGTTAAGACCTAGATAGAGCAAGACTTATGTACCAACACATGAACTTTATATTTCCTATGTGGTCATTGAAGTCTTCTCAGGGTTTATCTTGTAGTCCTGTACATTATTCTGTAGTTCCTTTGTCTGTGTCATCCATGTGGATGAGTCACAGCCAATGCTTGACCAGTTTGCTCTCTGTGAGAGCTTGAGAGAAAGTTTTCTCTTCATGTGATTATTTATTTTAAAGAGAACAGAAAATAATAGATTAGATATCAGAAATGATACATAATTTCAGAAAAAAAAACTCAACAAGATGATAGGTGTTCAACAGTGGTTGATATAGCACACATTGCTGTCTTCATTGTAGTTATTCATACTACCAGATGTTAGCATCGGTTAAAGTACAAATTTTAAGCATTAACTGCTACCTTCAAAGAACCTATAGAAATTAGTAGTGCAACCATCTTAGTTATCTTGTGTATGTGCGTACATTCTTTTCCCCATCCTTTTTTATACCCTTCTGAAGATGGAAGTCCTATCATGCTCCATTCAAGGATAGTTGAGACTACCAGTTACTGCCAAGCCACAGGATATGTGTCATACTTCCTGAGCTCTCTGAAAGGTGTTCACACAAGTATAAAAACATCTTTTAATTTTTTATTACTCTCTTTTCAGTGTGTCCTATGCTCTTTCTGTTGCAGGCAGCAGAGTTAGATAGAAATATTTTTAGGCAGACAGTTAGGGCCAGGCCCTCGAAAGAAATAATAACAGGAAACAAGATATCTGAAACTCTGGGAGGGAAGCAGACTCCTGCTGTGAACCGGACCTAAAGGCCAAACAGATGCTAAAAGAGTAACACCAGAGATTGATATTCTACATGGGTAACAATCACCTGAAAAGACCCAAGTGAGTCACTAGCCCAACCCCCAAGGGGAAGAGAGCCTGTCCCCTATTCATGCCCGCTTACTACGTGACTCATAATCACTTCCCCATTTGGTCCTGGGTCTAATCAACTTACCTGAACAATAGTGCTTGTAATCCCATTGGTTGACCATAGTTTTGTCCCACCCCACATCCACCTAAGAGAGACCCCTTCTCTACCTTAGTCCCACATGGTCTTGCCCTATAAAAATACCCAGACACTCCACTGCTGGTGGGAATGTAGACTGGTACAACCATTGTGGAGGTCAGTGTGGAGACTCCTCAAAAGAGTAGGACTAGAAATCCCATTCAAGCCGGCTATCCCCCTACTGGGAATTTTCCCAAAGGATCTGGATACATTGTATCATATGTATACCTATGTTTATAGCAGCACAATGTGTGATAGCAAAATCTTGGAAACAACCAAGATGTCCATCACATGAGGAATGGTTGAAAAAGATGTGGTATTTCTATATAATGGAGTATTACTCAGCTATTAAGAATGATAAGTTTGAAGCATTTATACTGAAGTGGATACCACTTGAACAAATACTCATAAGTGAAGTAAACCAGACACACATGTATAAATATCATATAGTCTCCCTAGTATAACAAGCGAAAAGCAGAAATACAAAAGGAAACATAGAACAACTAAAATCAATTGAGTCAGATAAGGCAAAGTGAATGGCATATGCTGCAGGATACTAATCAGTTTTTCTTCTGGATGGTTAACAACCTAAGTTCACAAGTCAGAGTTGGAGAAATAGAAGAGCCACAAGGCCAGCAAACATTTTGGCCCTAGCCTTTCAGCGAAGACTT
>PVKA01009098.1:34023-69952 GCA_004027165.1 Ctenomys sociabilis
CAGAGAGCAAACTGGTCAAGCATTGGCCGTGACTCATCCACATGGATGACACAGACAAAGGAACTACAGAATAATGTACAGGACTACAAGATAAACCCTGAGAGGACTTCACTGATCACATAAGAAATATAAAGTTCATGTGTTGGTATATAAGTCTTGATATATCTAGGTCTTAACCATCCAGCAGCAAAGTATAAAAATGAAGTATACATCTTGGGGCCATAATATTAAGCTGAGCTGTGAATGGCAATGGTCGACAACTTCTTTGAGTGATGTGCTGCTGTTGTGGAATGCAGGACTGTGTTGGACTGTGGTGTCGAGTTTGGGTACCTGGGTTGGTAGAATGAGAATGGAGTGCTCACCTTTGATGGGTGTAGGCCGAGGAAGGGGTGTAGAGGGAAGGATCATGATGTGTGTGTATGCACAGTGCAGTTGGGATAGATAGCGCTGTGCTTCTGCATAATCCTGTGAGAGGCAGGATCTGCACTAGTGGTGGTTGGACAGGATGTTGTGTCGGCTTTTAGTACTGCGGTCATCAACTAGGAAAATAAGTATTGAATTTTTGATATAATTCATGTATAAAGAATGGGATAAGTAAGCAGCTGCACTCTTGGTTTACTGATAAGAGACATCTGCTAGAATAATATCTGTAAATATAGTATCATGTATGCACCTTGTATGATGCCAGGACATTGTGAAGACAGTTTGCAATGTATTAGTTTGTCGAATCTGTCTTGTTAAGGTGTCTTGAAACTGTCTGATTGATATTTGTACTTCAATAAAATAAATAAATTAAAAAAAAATAAAAATACATAAAAATACCCAGAGAGAGGCAGCTTCCTGGGCAACCTGCGCGAGACACACTTCTGTCCCTCTCTGGCAGAAGCTTTTCTATCCAATGAAGTTTTTTCCTCAACCTCCGTTTGTTCCTAAAATTCATTCTTCAGTTTTAGAGAACACGAACTCATCCAGGTCAGATTGGGAGTTTTACTTCCCTGTATCATTTCTATTGGAATATTGCTGGATCCATGGTCTGTTATGCCCTCCCCAATATCCACAAAGATGGAATGGAGAACAAATGAAAAATAGGAAGTTTCAGCAAAGAAATAAAGGCGCAAAAATAAGATGACTGAGAACTTCAGAATGAAAACCATAATAACCAGTTTTTGTCCTTGTGGCCTCACAGCTATTCTGCGGTTACAACTGCATAATGTGATTTTAGCTGCTTCCTGTTCTGTTTACGTTGGTGTTGCCTGTTCGTTGTTGTCAATGAACTATTTAAATTTAAATTGTTACTATATTTATTTATTTTCTGCTGCAGATTAAATCTTATTAGCAAACTGAGTTCTAATCATTTTATTGTTATTCCGCTTAAGGGACAACTTTCATGATTTTAGAAAGAGGCAAAAAATTTATACAATTTGAAGAGAAACCAGAGTATAAAGGATTTTTTTTTTTTTGTGGTGGCTCAGGTTGCCTTAAGAACAGGTCTGGTAAGGTAGGTGGAGCTGGTGATCGAACCTCAGTATCCTGCAACTGACTGCATTTTTCTTTTGAATTTTTTTTTCAAATTAACAGGACAGATTCAATTATTAATACATTGTTTTTGTAATGGTTTGTTGTACAAGGTGCATACATGATATTCTACTTACAGACACTATGAGAGCAGATGTCTCTAATCAATGAATTAAGAGAATGTAGCTGTATACTTATTTCTTAAAGCTGAATTATAGCACAGTTTCAATAATTAATACTTTCTACCTTGTTATGTTCCTATTGGTTGTCCATACTACTAGAACCTGACATAATAGCTTGTCCAACTTCTATTAGTTCTAATCTTGCTTCTCATAGAAATATGTAGAATTACCGCATATTTATTCTAACTGTGCTGTTTATACACACACATCATGGTTCTTCCTTTGTATCCCCTTTTCTTGTTCAGGCCTGTCAAAGATGGGCACTCCATAGTCATTAAACTATTACAGGTACCTGAAATCAGCAACACAATCCAACAGTCCAGCAGTTCACAATAATAGTGAGTTATCTGAAGAAGTTGTTGACTATAGCCATTTACAGCTCAACTTATTATTATGGCCCCATGTTATATACCTCATTTTTATACTTTTCTGCTAAATGGTTAAGACCAAGATAAAGCAAGACCTATATAACAAAAAATGTAGCTTTTGTATCTGATGGGGTCAGTCAAGTCACCTCAGGGTTTATCTTGTAATCCTGTACCTCACTCTGTAGATCCTTTGTGTCAGCTATGTGGATGAGTCACAGCCATTGCTTGACCAGTTTGAGCTCTGTGAGAGCCTGAAAGAACGTTTTCTCTCCATGTGATTCTCCCCAGGCACACTATAGACCATTGATCACATTCCTCTGTGGCTCTGTAATTTACTTGATCAGAAAATTTGGGGCACAACTGAGTTTCATGATGTTACAGTACAGGTTCTCCTATATCCTAAGTCTTCATTGACCTTGAAAGGCCAGGGCCAATATGTAGGCTGACCTTGCAGTCCTTCTGTTTCTCCAATTTTGATCTGTGAACTTAGGTTGTTAACCATCCAGAAGAGAAACTGATTAGTACCCTGCAGCATATGCCATTCAGTTTGCCCTAACTATCTGACTCAATTCATTTTAGTTGTTGCTGTACATTTCTATTTATATTTCTTCTTTTGACTTCTTATACTAGGAAGACTGTAGAATATTTGCACATATGTGTCTGGTTTATTTCACTTATGAGTATATGTTCAAGTGGCATCCACTTCAATATAAATGCTTCAAGTTTATCATTCTTTATAGCTGAGTAATATTCCATTATATGGAAATACCACATCTTTTTCAACCATTCCTCATGTGACAGGCATGTTGGTTGTTTCTAACATTTGCAAGCCAGCTGTCTCCCTATTGGGAATTTTCCCAGAGGAACTGAAAGCATCATGTCATAGTGATATATGTGTACCTATGTTTATAGCAGCACAATTTGTGATAACAAAATATTGCAAACATCCTGACTGCTTTTGTATGAGCAGGCACTTAAACAACTGAGCTAACAGGAACTACAAACTGTGTAGATTTACTCAAGATAAATTCTGAGGGAATTTGACTGGCCTTGTCAGATAAAAAAAATTACATTTCTTGTTATATAGATCTTGCTTTATCTTAATCTTAACTATCAAACAAAAACATATAAAAATGATCTATAAATAGTAAAGCTATATTAATGTGCTGAGCTGTAAAAGGCTCAAGTCAATAACTTCTGACATTGCCAGTCCTACAGATAATCCACTACCATTATGGACTACTGGACTATATTGGATTATTTTGATGAACTAATGTACCTACCATATATAAATGGTAATGGAATATCCATCTCTGATAAAACTAAACAAAAAAGGGAAATATAAAAGAAGGACCAATCTGTATCTATATATACAAAATAGGATAGATACACAGCTGCTTTCTCTTAATTCAGTGAGAAGAAAGATGTATACTAATGGTGTTTGGACAGAATACCATGTCTGTATCTCATACTATGACTACTACAAATCAATAATATGCAGTGTATTAATTATTGTAACTCTTTTACTAACCTGTTTTGAAACTGTCTCATTGCTATTTGCTTCTCAATAAAATTCATTAAAAAAGTAAATTCAGCTTCAGCCCTCCCCCAAAAAAATGATTTTAGAAAAAAGAAAAGGCACAATTAATTTACCAAGAATTACCTTCTTAAAGGCATAATGTTAAAAATATCTATACATCAAAACTAATAAACTACACAAACATTAAGCAAATGTTCTACAGCTTGCTTAGTGAAGTAAAATTGGGATTTTCTTTTGATATATCTCCTATTATTTATTTGCAAAATATTTTCTTCTTTGATATTTTCTGAGCCACTATTTTTTTCTCCCAAACATAAACTTTGATAGTTATAAAAGTGAAACCTGAGCTATAACTACTATATCTTACTTTATTCCTCATTACAATTATAATCAACTTACTTCAGATTTCCCACGCTTTAACTTAAGAAGTGTGAATCTGAGAAATTGTGTAGTAACACACATTAAGTAAAAATAATCGAGAAGAGAAGGCAAACACAATCAGAACCAGATCAAGAGAACAGATCTGAAAGAACCTGAAATGACTGAAGCTGGACCATCTGAACAGCGAAGTAAGTAACATGTCATAACTCAAAGGCAAAACAAATATCCCCAAGCAAAACTCATAAGCACATATTTGAGTGAGGCAGTAGATACATAAAAAAACAAATTTTGAAAAGTTTGTGTAAATAGTCAACTGCCTTGAGTATGAGTTTCATTTAATGATTTATTTTATAAGTTGGAATATGTGAAATGGGAAAAAGTAATTTTATAGGGGGAGCAGTCGGTCAGTGCGACCATCCTGAGCATATCAAGAGCAGCATCATTAGGCATAAAGTTTCAAACTAATAATGTACATTTCTGATAGAAGTGATAGAACGCCTCTGCTACATCCCTATTTATGCCATAGCCCTGGAAAACTCATTTATTAAATTGAAATATTTTTTTAAAAGTGTCAGAGCAAAAGAAAAAATAATAAATCAATACTGAAAAAATATCATAGACTAGAGGAGATTAAGGAAACATGGTAATTAAATGTAAACTGTCCTCTAGACAGGATCCTACAACAGAAAATGTGGCATTGATAGAACACTAATTATAACATATCAGTGCTGTTTTCAACTGACCGTATTTTAAGTGGAACATCATAATGAAAGATATTAAATAATAGGAGCAACTTCGTTAGCAGCTAATTGGGACTTTCTTTACTATCTTTGCAACTCATCTGTAGATTCAAAAATTCTTTACGGTAAAAAATAATTTTTCTAAAAAGCTACTTTATGTGATGCCTAATTCCCAGCAGTGGCTTTTCTTAGGCCAAGTACTTTCCTAAATTTTTCATGTATCAATGCATTTTATTCTTACAATGCAATGTGGAGATTTTTATGGATTATATGCTGTGACCCAGAAAAGGCATTTAACTTGCTTAATGTTATGCAACCAATATTACTAATATCAAAATATTAACAGCCTTTCAGTTAAGCTAAAGAAAAAGTGATCTCTAAACTCTGCCTTAAATCAAAACAAACGTAAGCACAGAGTGTGAAAGGATAAAGATACCACCCTGTGTATCAGGTGTAACATTTTGGCTGGCATGTTGATGTATGCCTATAATCCCACTGCTGTGGAACACTAAAATGCGAAGATTACAAATTCAATCCCTGTCTCAGTTACTTTTCTATCATTGTTGGGAGAAAATATCTGACACCAAAATTAAGGAAGGAAAGGCTTATTTAGCTCACCATTTGTAGAGGTTTCAGTCCTTCCTCAGCTGACTCCAAGGCAGAGTGGCATATGGAAAAGGGCAGCAATTCATGGAAGCAGAAAAACAACAGCAAGAGTCAGAGTGAGGAGCAGTGCCTGCCACAGCTAGCAAGCCTCTCTCCCCCTTCTTTGTATTCAGGCTGTCCACTTCAGGGTGAGTGAAGCACTAACATCTATAATCCCTACATTATATCATGAATTAATCACAAACTCTAGAATCTTGCCTTCAGCGACTACATGAGGTTTTTGGGGGACAACCAGACACAAACCCTGACATTCTGCACCTAGACCCCCAAAGACTCCTGCCTATTCCTTTATGCAAAAAGCACTTCAGTCTAACTCTAAGAGTTGTCAAAGTAGTAACTGTGGAGTTCCTTTGGTCTTACTGCAAACTGTAAGTAATAAGAAAGATAGACAAGAAGACAAAAGCTGGCCTAGGTGGTCACTAGTCCACTTGATGGGCAAGACTAACTCCACCCACAACAAAACGATCCTTTATTTATCCTTTTGCAAAGTCTATAACACATGGCACAAGGTTGCCTAGCAACTAAGAGCTAACCTGAACCAGACAGATGTTTTTCTCAGGACTGAGGTAGCTTGTGTGCTTTAGGCACCGAGGTCCAGTCCCACCTACACACATTTGACCAATTTCCTAGCTTCCTATGGCTCCCAATCTATGACCCTATTTTTGTGTTATTTTGTCTGAGAGCGGTGTTCCATTGTGTTAGAGAAGCAGTATTTGGAGAAGTCTTTAAAGGGCCTTTTCATACTTGATGCCAGTCCTCAGATTATAGGTTTTTTTTTTTTTTTTCTTTTTGAGACAGGGTCTCACTATGCAGTTCAGGCTGGCCTTAAGCTCACTTTGTAGCTCAGCCTGGTCTCGAACTCACAACAATCCTCCTGCCTCAGCCTCCCAAGTGCTGGGATTACAGGCCTGCGCCACCACGCCCAGCTCGATTATAGGTATTTGAATTCAGCAATATAATCCTATATATTCCAACAGTCTATAATAATATTAAGGTATTAGCACAGCTGGTAATTGTCAGGAGTTGTTGACCTAAGCCTTTTACAGCATAGAATGGTAATGTGGCATTACTTTTTATGCCTCATGGTTACACTTTTCTAATGGTTAAGACTAAGTTAAAGCAAGAAATGTATAACTACAAATGTAACTTTTGTTACCTGAAAGGTCAGCCAAATCTCCTCAACATTTACCTTAGAACCATGTATAGCACCTTGTAGAACTTCTGCCAGTGTCAGCCATCTGGATGAATCGGGCCATTGCTTGACCAATTCATTCCATGTGAGAGCTTGAGAGATTTTTTTTTCTCTCCAGGTGACTCTCCTTAGGCATATTATACATTATCAATCACTTACCTCTATGGTCTTGTAATCTCCTCAATCAGAAAATCTGGGACACCACTGAGTTACAGGATATCAGAGCAGAGAGAGGTTCTCTTATGTCCTGAGTCTTCACTGACCTTGAAAGGGTAGGACCAAAATATTGGCTATCATTTTAGCCCATCTATCTCTCTGATTTTTGATCCAAAGACGTTAGCTGGTAAACACACAGAAGAGAATCCTAATGACATCACCCTGTAACACAGGCCATTGAGCTTAATATTATTATCTACCTGAATATCAAACACCTTAGACATAAATTGGAACTGTTATTTTGCAACAACCATGGATATTCTAATATTTTAATACCTATAGAATGTTTAAAAAAATTAGAAATCAAACCATATACAACATTATAGCAGTATAATTCTATCACATTTTGTGACATGCTTGCATTTTTGTTTGGACATAACAAAGCCGTTTTAACCAATCTTCTCTATCTAATACATAAGAATTTTTTACCTAATTATCGTTAAGTGGGACATACATCACAAGACTTTTTTTTTTTCTTTTTTTCCCCCATTTTTTTGAAATTGAAAGAAAATCTTACCACAACAAGAAATTTTTGTGTAACATTTTAGAAAACCTGTGTATAGCTGGAATTGTGGATACACTTAAGACACTATAAGATTAAAAATAATGAGTTGGCATACACATGTGCAAATCTTTGTTTCTTAATTTAGTTGACTACCAAAATCATTTTTAAGAGAAAACACAATTGTAATTTTTCTTTTTTTCTTTTTTTATATGTATATATGTATGTGTAAAATGTATGTATATATATATATATATATATATATATATATATATATATATATATATATGGAACATGTGTTCTCCGAATGACACACACATAGACAAATACACAGTACACATAAACAACCATCTTCACAAAATTATGAGTGAACTCAACTATATATTCCTGTCCAGATTAATAGGAACTCTATTGCCAATTTTTTAAAAGAAATTTTAAATTATAAATGGACTATTCAGATTTTACTTATTGTCAATACACAGAGATCTCTCATCAGAAAATTTTGGGACAGTCTTTAGCTAATATTCGTATTTTGTATCAATACTAGTAAAACTTAGCTCATTTTTATGTATTTGTAAATCTATTTAGATCTTAGATGTCCATGTTGTCAGTTCCTTCAACAGGCCACAGGTTGGATCTGGCCTCCTTGTTGTTAACTTCTTCCTCAGATCTGGCATCATGGTATAGCCTGACAGTTTGCTCTGGTACCCAAATAGGTCGTTCAACATTCTGTGGAGAAACACAAGCATACCTTTTCCTCCAGCTTAGTAGTGGACCAGGTATCTTCCATTGTCCAGTATGGAGATCTCTCCAAAGGACTCATTCTAGCTTTTTTGCATGTATTTGATGGAACTGTCATTTTGCTGATATACTTCCATCTTTTGTAGAACTTAAAAAGTTAATAGTGCTTAATACATGGAGAGCATTGTTTAACAATTTCATGGGCCTGTGCTTAAGTCAAATGAGACTGTATGTAAAAGGCAGAAGCATTCTGACCAAAGTGGCATGAGATGCAGAAGCTTGTTGAATAGCATCTGAGGGAGTATCAGTTTTATGTGCAGTATGCAGCATGTGTAGCCATGATAAGGGACCCTGAGACTGCCAAAGAACCCCCATGGGCATATACTAAGTTGGGAAGGATGGGTCAACTCTAGAGAGCTGAGCATGAGAGTGCCTGCTTAACTTGATATTCAAGACAGTCTTAGCCTCTGTCTAAGTGCAAGTGTTCTTAGAATTAGGGGCTGAGTCTCTCTTGAGAATGTCAAATAGGACTTAACTCATGAGTAGTTAGCTTAAGAACTGGGCGGAGCCAATTAATGTCACCAAATACAGGCTGAAAATCATTCAGGGGGGGAACATGTCTAACCTGGATCTGAACAGTTTGGGTCACAGTTTGCCTCTGTTGAGTAAGGTGTCTCAAATATGAAAAGGGTTCCATAGTTTGCATGTTTTTAGTCGCCATTATTAAGCCTACATTGCTGTGGGAACTATCTAATTGAATAAAAATTTGGTGTAACATGGATAGGGATTCACAGTCTAGAGAAGGCCATCAATGCACTGGATAACGGAGGCCAGTGGACAGGTCTGTCACGCTGACTGGCTGCAGCCACAAACTCTTGGCACTGGGTTGAACCATAGCCCATGCCCTGTGGTAGACAACACCATTGATAACAGCGTACAAGAGCCTGATTACTAATAGAGGGCAAACTAAAAGCAAAATATTTTTATCTTCAGGGTGGATAGGGATAGGAAAGAAACAGTCTTTTAAATCAATCACCATAAATAAAAAGTGTAAAAAATAGCTACAGCAGGGGCAATCCCTGTTGCAGTGCTCCCATAGGTTCCATGGTGCCAATGACTGCCTGTAAGTCCTATAGCAATCTTTACTTTTCTGAATATATATATTCTTTAATTACAAAAATTATGGTATTCTAAGGGTTGTTGGAAAGTTCTAAGTGCCCCGCCATCAGCTGTTCATTAATGAGTGCATGAATTGCTATAATTTTCCCCCTGAGTTAAGGGCCACTGATTAAACTAAATAGGGTCATCAAACATCCAAGTTATCTTGGATGCTATCTGTGAGGTTGGAAAAGAGAGTAAGACCCCTCCTAAAAATGATGTATGCCAAAACAGTTCCTTTTAGGAATAAATAGAAGAGGTTTTTTTTTTTTTTCCTCCCCTGAGTATTTTTACTAAGCACTTGATTGGGACAGAAATATTGTTGTAAATCGATAAACAATGAGGGAGTTAAGAGTGGCCAAAAATGTTCCCATATGCTGGGGAGGTGGCTCAGTGGAATAAGTGTTTCCCTGGCAAGCACGAGGGTGTGAGTTTAATCCCTGGTTCTGCCAAAGAAAAAAAAAGTCTTTATCCAAAAATGTTCCCATACCCTGTAATATATCATGACACCATAGACTAATGTTATATGCGGGAGGATATAAGGAGAACAATATCTAGAATGGCCTTGTGCTTCCCTCCAAATTAGCAACTTAGTACTCCTGCTAGGGTGAGAAGACTTGCCCACCCCTAGTAAATCTGTAGTGGCCACATTCAGAGGCCATGCCCCAGGCCAGTGATGCTGAGCAATAACTGAAACATCTGTACCCAAGAGCCCTTGACATGCTTTTCCTTTAAAAGTTAACTTCATTTCTGGACAATTTTGTTTAATCTGCTGAATCCATTAAATATTAAGAGACCCAAAACCCTTGAATTGCTTTTCCTTATTTGTAAATTTTCCAATTTTTTTCCAAGGAAAAAATGACCAACTGAGCAATGGGAGTACCTGGAGTGACTTTAGCAATGGTTTGGGTAACTGAATAATATCTGTGATTTCTCTTGTAATCAGGGTCAGTTTCACCAGGCAAAATCTGGAGATCTTTTGAAATGAGACTGCTAGAGCAGAGGAGATGGCATAGTAGAATAAGCCCTTGCCTGGCAAGTGCAAGGGCCTGAGTTCAATCCCTGGCTCTGCCAAAAATTAAAAAAAAGTAAAACGAGACTGCTGAGGCAATTCCACTGTACCCTGAGGTATATAGGTTCATAGACTCCAGTAGAAATAATTTGGGGTCCCATGTCAAGATTCAGTAGGAATCTGGAGGAGGAACTGAAGTCCAAGTCTCCCCTATTAGTTGTGGCTCCCCAAAGGTCAAAGATGTTTGTGGCAGGGAAGAAGAAAGCACCCACATTTGTTGGTTGGGGCTAAGGTGGCCCCGTTGGAAGTTTCCCTGAATGGGTCAGCCTTCCTCCTCAGTTCTAGATTTACAGTGGCTTGCCTCATCTACATCTAGTATGTGGGCTAGAAGGTTTTATTGAAGAGAAAGACAAAGGCTGTGTGGCCTTTGGTACAGCAGAACAGCTTTGGGCTAAATGTCCCTCATTCCCATAATGGAAACAAATGACTTTACTTTTTTTGCTCTTTTTTTCAACACTGTGGATGAATAACCTGAGCAGTAGCTTCTGCCAAAGCAGCTCCTTCTATGCACGAGAGTCCAATATCTGCACAAATCTGAATCATCTAAGGCAGTATAGGCTATTGTTTATGGTCTTAAAGCCTCTTTACACCATTTAATTCATTTTCGAAGGCCAGCTGTTGAAGTATCAATTTACTAGCTTCCCCTTCACTGATAATCTTCTCAGTAGCTTGTAACAAACCTGTAGCAAAATCTTGGAAAAGTTTATTAGGGCCTTGCCTAATGGAAGCCAAGTTAAGGAATGTTTTACAAGTGAGCTCCTTCCAGGCCCTAAACATAGATCTTAGTTTGCTACATAGTTCCAATGTAAAGGTCAGTTGATTGTGGTAGCAAAAGCACCCTTTCCCATTAGCAAATCTTTTGTAATGGCTAACTTACAAAAGACACATTTGTAAGACACATCTCCTGGCTGTTTCCTGTTATATTTAAAGAAATTTTCTTTCTACAATAAATAGTCTCCTGAATTGAAACATGCTTTATTTCTTTCCAATCATTTAGGGCCATAGTATGTTGTCCTAGCATTTTTACTAAACTCAAGGTAGCTGTAGGGCCATAAGTAGCAAAAGCTTGTGTTAGTTTAAGGTTTTAAAAGGTGCAGATCCATAAAGACCCACAACTTAGATTCAATCTGTGACGCAGAGAAATTTTCCTGAGCTGCTATGGCCAGGATTGTGGCTTGTGGCTCTGTAAAAACCCACTGAGTGTTTCAGTTTTGCCAGATTTTAACCATAGACACTATTTTGGGCATAACAAATTTGTAATGCCAGCAATGGGCACATAGCCAGTGCCAAGGTCACAGAACACCACAGTCATGTCTTCCCTCCATAGCACCAGGCACACAGGACTATGGTTGATGGCACACACCAACCTCTGTGGCTGAATGGGACAAACGGATCTGCAGGTGGCTGAGGAATCTTGGCTGCATGGAGCAAAGAGGCCCTCCAGAGCCCAGTTTGTGCCCCTCCCCCCAGTGGCACCGTGCTGCTTGAAATCAACTGCTAGCAATTTAGAACTTTTTTAAGCTAGGGACATAGCTCAGCCGCATCAACGCCTTCCTGGCAAGTACAAAGCCCTGAGTCGATCCCTGGTACCAAAAAATAAAAGAACTTTTTCCTTTTTTATCTAATTGAACAGAACTAGAGGGTTCAAACGTTATTTGTTGGGGTTTTTTTTTTTTTGTTGTTGTTGTTGTTTTGTTGTTTTTTTGTTATATACTCCTTGTCCCAATTGGGATTTGATTATAAAACAGTACTCCATGTAAAATTCATTACGGTGGTCTTAAAAAAGTAGCACAAATACAAATATCAGAAAGACAACAGACATTTTTTATACATCTATATGCAACTATCAACATCTACAGTTTTTGAAACTGTTTTTCCCATTGTTAACACAATTAATTTTCCCCTGTTAGGCTCCTCTTAAGCCTCTTTCTCTCTTTGTGCTCTGTTATCTCTCTGGCCCTATTGAGCCCACTCCTAGCCTAAATAATCCCCTCCTGGCCCTAGTGAGCTTGTCCTGGTTTTAGTGAGCCCTATCCCAAGCTTTACACCTATTGTGCCAGTGCCAGGGCACACCAATGTGGACTATTGCTGGCTATACATGCTCTTTGGAAGTGTTTCTTCCTCCCACATTTATCTCCTACTGGGTATCCTGTTTGGGCCCCACATGTAGGGATCGGCTGGTCTTAATGTGAACTGTTCTACCTGGGGAGACACAGTGGCAGGAATGAGAAAGGCAGACAAGAAGAAAATAGTATGGCTAGGTGGTCGCTAGTCAGCCTGATGTCCACGCACAACAAAACAATCCTTTATTTATTCTTTTGCAAAGTCTATAATACACTACATAAGGTTGCCTAGCAACTAATAGCTGGCCTGAACCAGACTGGATGTTTTTCTCAGGACTGAGGTAGCTTGTGTGCTTTAGACACTGAGGCCCAGACTCCTGTACACACATTTGATCAATTTCTTAGCTTCCTGTGGCTCCCAACAGTAACAGTTGCAACATTACTGAAGAATCCAGTTTCCATGTCTCCTCCAAGATCTAAAGCAAACTCTTAGCTTTGAAGGCTTGTACAAATTAAAATTTAAACACTTCCAACTTTCAATGACATAGGAAAATCATTATGATTGCAAAAAGTACAAACAGCAGGATACCTTGAACTGGGACCAAAGCAAGCCCGAAATCCAGAAGAGCAAACATTTTAAGTCTTGTTATTACCTGTGGAATGTCTGAAGCATGCTTTAGCCAAGTGTGAGTTCCATGTGAGCTCTATGGCACTTTTGGTGTTAGCTTCCGTGGTTTCTCTCTTAGGCCAACTTTTCTCCCTCCTTGTAACTCTCCTTAGACTATCTACCTTTCTGCCTTTTCCAAATTTCTGGGGTTTCCACTACACTGTAGGTTTCTCATGCATAGATTCACATACTAGCCTCCAAGAGATATGCTGCCTCCTCCTGAAATGTAGGTGGAAGCCTTCTTAACCTCAGAATTCTAGATTCTGCAAGTACCTAAAACCAGTGCCACATGGACGACTTCAAAGTCTGTTGTCAGTGGGGCAGTAGCCAGGTTTTCTTCTACGGCTCTAAGGGTTGAGTACGTGGATCTCTTGGCACTTTGAAACTGATTCTATGGAACAAATAATCTATGTTGCTATCATTCTGGAACCTGGTTTTGCCATTGCCTCCATTCTGGAACATGGTGCTCTGTGGCTTTCTCCTCAAAGCAAACACTTTCAATTTTGTAGTTTTGAGCTGCAATAAGTGGAAATTGCTGTTTTTTGTGATGCTTTCATGTTATCTTTTCAATTTTCTTGTTCTTTCTCAACAATGGACATCATTTCAGCTCTAACTTTGCAGTCAAGGCGTTATTAGAGCATCCTTTCTGGCCAAACTCACATTTTAAATCATCCTGCTGAGTTATTTATTTATTTTTTTGATTTTCAACGTAAGTCTGACTAAAAACTCCCAACAATAGCAGTGCCACTACTATTATGAGCAAAATACATACAAACTTTCTGACAAGCCATAACACATGTTTTCTGGAGTCCACAACCAATTCGATCCTTTTTTCTAGAAGAAACCTCCACAGCCTGGTCTTTACAAACAGGATTTCTATCAGCATTCTGGTGTTCTGAGCTCTGGCCAGAATCTCCCATATAGAGCATTTGAAGGTGTTCCAGCACTTCATTTTCAGGCAACATCTCCAAATCTTGCCTATATTTCCTATAAGCCATTCCAAAAGACCCTTGAGTCACATGGCCAGATAGTCACAATAATGACCCCACTCCTGGTACCAAGCTCTTTACACTCAAAATTAAAAGAGAAGTTTATTTAGTTCACAGTTTGTGGAGGTTTCAGTCCATATTTGGCTGGCTCCAAGACAGAGTGGCACATGACAAAGGGCAGCAGTTCACGGAGGCAGAAAAACAGCAAAACATCAAGAGCCAAAAAGAGGGAGCAGTGGCTGTAGCAGCTAGCAAGACTCTCTTCCTTCCATTAATTGTATTCAGCCTCCCTGCCCCAGAGCATGTGTAGCACTAACACCCATAATCTCAGCATTGGTCATGAATTAATCTCAAACTCTAGAAGCCTGCCCCCAAGGACTGCATGAGATTTGGAGGAAATAACTATACACAAACGATAACAAACTCACTCTGGGCAATTTGGAGACACAGTGAGGCTCTGTCTCAAAAGAAAAAGAAGTAGAGCTATATATGAGTGCAAAGACTCTCACTTCAATCCACAATATTATAATAAATAAATACATACACAAGTGAATAAATAAGTAGTGATCACTATCAAAACATAAATTCCTATTCCCATCTTTGGAACTACTGGTTTCAAAACATTTTCTGCATGTAAATCATTACTTGAAACATTATCAGAGTCATATTTTGCATGCAATAATATATACCTTTCTTTCTATACTAATGATTACCTATAGGCTAATTTCAGAGAAAAACTTTGCTACCACAACCCCAACTTTCTACCCTTTAGCATTCATCCTCTGTCTTAGTCATTTTTATGTTGCTGGGATCAAATATTCAACATATGCCAGTTAAAGTTGGTTTCCTGTGCCTTATTTTAGTCCACGGCTAGTTGGCTCTGAGAGAGAAATGGCATGATGGAAGATGGTGACAGAAAACGGATGTTCAACTCCTGGCTACCTCAGACAGACAAAAAGCAAGACAGAGAAGAAGAGCTCAGGATGAGTGCTGCATCACTCTCTCGGTGACACAGCTCCTCCCAAACCGCTGCCCTGCTAACAGCTCTTTCAGCTGGGAACTCATCAATGAATTAATCCACCGATCAGCATGGAAATCACATGATCCAGTCACCTTCGTGAAGCTCCATCTTTGAACAATTAGGATTTTGAGAGTTATTTTGTATACAGGCCCCTTTTTTGAAATATATGGTTTCAGAAACACAGCATGGCAATGGCACAGCACAGTCACATTAGCTTTTGTGCCTCCCTGTCAGTCTCTAGTTAGACACGCTTTCCCTGGGCAAGTGGTTAAGCAACCTCTGGTGCACCTTTGGAGCATAAAAAACACGATGAGAAAAGGAGAGATACCTATATCTCAGGCAAGTGCAGTGCAGTGTTTTTATGCTGACTAAAAAAGTTAATACAGAAAGGTTAATTACTACGTGATTCATCTGTATGTTTTTCATTTAAAAAAATTAGTGATGGAGAACAGTTAACAGCTCAGGCTTAAAAATGCAGGTAAAGTGTGTGGCTGTAATTATGGGAAAATAACAGGAGAGACTTAATGATGGTGTATCCATTCCACAAATTGACCTGGAAAGGCAGGGGGCATCTTAATCTCTGATTTGAAATCATACAATAAATCTACCATGTCAAAAAATTATGGTTCTGGGGGAATAAAAGAAAAGAAGTAAAAAAGAAAGACCTCAGAATCAATGCAACAGAGTAGAAGATGCAGTAAAAACTCCAAACATACCCAGTCATCTTATCGTTGACAAAAATGCCAAACACCAGTGGAAGAAAGGTAGCTTCCCTAATAAATGTTGCTACAAGAATTGGCTTTCCAAATGCCAGGCTAAAACCATATCCATGTCTATCACCATACACTGAACAAAAGACAGATTGGATCAAAGAGCTTAATACTAAAACAGAAATACTAAATCTTCTGGAAGATATAAACAGGCAGAACTCAGGAAGATATAGGCATAAGGAAAAATCTCATGAACAAAACCACAATCACAAAGGAAATATTACAAAGAATCAGCAACTGGGGTCTCATCTTATTAAAAAGGTTTTGTGCAGCAAAATAAACCACCAACAGAATGAAGAGACAACCCACAGTGTGGAGAAAAAAAATAGTCATTTTTTGTTCCGCAGAAAAAGACTAGTATCTAGAATATATGAAGAACTCAATGGATTTAAGTGCCTGCTTAGGAAGATATAGGGATGGGCTTTGATCTCTGGCATGCCGGGCTGGCCCTAACCTAGGGCCACACTGAGACAGTGATTGAGACTGGGCATGGTGGAATGCGCCCGTAATCCCAGTGCTTGGGAGGCTGAAAACAGGAGGATCACTATGAGTCCAATCCATGTAATGAGACACTGTAGACCCTGTACTAAATACATAAAAAATGAACTAAAAAATTCAGATCCCAGAAATAAAATAAGACTATTCTCAGAAGGAATAGACACTTCTGAGATGAATAAGTAAAAATAATAAATAAATATATGACAAAATGTTCAACATCACTGGTCATTTAAGAGATGCAAATTAAAACATTGCTGATATCTTATCTCATTCCAGAAAAAAAATGGGCACTACAAATAAATCAACCAATAACAAATACTGACAGACTTGTAGGGAAAAAGGAACCCTTCTTCACTGTTGGTTGGAGTGTAGACTGGTAGCATTATTATAGAAATTTGTGTGGAGATACCTCCATAACTTAAAACTAGATGTTCCATTTCACCCAGTTATTTCTCTTCTTGGTATGAGACCAAAAAAGTTAAAAGCATATGATAGCCACGTATGTGCACTGAGGGATATAATAGCATAATTTGTAATAGTTAAATCTTGGAAACAACCAAAGTGCCCATCAAAGGGGATACACACATAAAGAAGATGTGGTTTTTAAATACAGTGGAATGATATTTTTCCATAAAGAAGGATAAACTTGAGACATTTCTAGGCAGATAGGGGATTCTATTCCAGCCAGTGTAGGGACGTTCCATGCTCACTGGATTCTACTCCAGCCAGCATGCAGGTCCAGCATGAGTGTGGGACCTTCCCTGCACCTGCTGTAACCTCCTCCATCAGACAGGCCTGGTGTGGAATCCTGCAGCAGAAATACTGGCAGAAATGCATGGGGCAAGATACACCCATCTAATCCAGGAGCAGAAGATCTTGGCAGAGGGGCACAGCAGGTTCACTTCCAGCGGCTGCAACAGGAAGTGGAGCACAGTAGCCAGATCCAAGCTAGGCCCACCTGGACAAGTTCAAACTTGCTAGCTCTGGACCTGGTAAGTTAAGACATTTTGCTTGACCTCGATCTATGAGGGCATCTCTTTCTCTCTTGATTGAAATGGGGGCAACAGGTAACTGTGGTAAACTAGTCTACCTGGAAGCCTCTTGGTTTATAAGAGGAGGTGATTAGACAGAATTTAGGGGAAATAATTTAAGTACAAAATCCCAATCTAATATCTGCTTAGGTATACAGTCATAATGTTTGATCTTAGGATTTAAGATACTAAATATCCTTACCCAATAGAAGTGTTTCTAATTATAGTTCTGTAAATACAAATCTGTAACTGCCTTAACCACATAATCTCTTTTGGGTAATAATATTGGTATGTGCTAAGTAATATCTACACCAAAGCTCTACACCAAAGGTCAGAAGACAGTGCTATATAAAATGACAAAGAGAAGGAAAAGAATGGATTCTCAGGCCCTCAACCCACCCAGAACAAATGCAGGAGACACCAGCATAGAAGAAATTGGAAATTACACACCTGAAATCTCTGAAATAGTAGTGTCTGAAGTAGGAAGATAGATGCACCTTGAGACCATGCTTTTAAGTGAAATAAATCAGACACAGGTTTAAATATCATAGTGATTCTCTTGTGTGAGAGACCAAAAGTATAAACAAGGGGAAAAATAGAGGACAGAAGTCCAGAAGTAGGAAGAACATGTTTAAATGGAAAGGAGAACAGGGATAAGGGCAAATAAGTCAAAAGTAAAACAAAAGAGAGAATAAAAAATAATTGAAGCAAAGCATTTGTAAATAAGGGGGGAAGAAAGGCTGAAAATAGGGGAGGGAAATGATGAAATAACAAAAATCAAATGTTAAGATGTACTGGTACAAATACCCTATGATGAATGAGATCATTATGTATATCAATAGTGTACCAATAAAATTAATGAAAAGAAGAGAAAAGAAAGAAGACATAGCAACCAAGATGGTAGATCCATAACTTAAAAATGTGATAAAGCGACATTAGTTTCAACTTTAATACACACAAATAGGAGTGATAAGAAATCTGGTCAAACTCTGTACACAAGTTGACTGTGTACAAATCGACATCATGGAAGTATTTCCCTACAGTTCTAGAAATGTAGAAACCAGGTACTGATTAGTACACAGGATGAGGATGTAGTTCTTATAAGTGTATGATTGGCTTAAACTTTTTAAAGTTAATTAAATTTTTACCTACTCTAAATACCAACAGGATAAGCTCTTCTTTCTCACTTTCAGTAGATGGCTGTTAATCTGATGTCAAAAGCTTAGTGCTGTGCCATGTGCTGGAAAGGCATTGATCAGCCGGCTCCTTCATGGTGACTAACTAGCCCCACTCCTCCGTCACTCCTCATGGACTCAGCTGTGCGAGATGGAGAGTAATGTGAGGAGAAACTTTCCACAGAGAGGAACACTCCAAAAAAGAAGTGTGCTAATATGACAAGATGACGACAGAAAGAGAGGATGAGGCAGTGCAAACAAAAGTTGGAAGGTGGGTAGCAGTTAGGTCCCCTAATGTCTTTTAAATCACACTCCAGAGTTTGGAAATTTCATAAAAGTGAGAAATTAATTGTCTGGGCTCACTCCTAAGTAGACAGAAAGGAAGAATAAGCACAAGGAAGATGAAAAAGAGAAGGAGGAGGAGGAGGAAAAAGAGGAGGAGAAGAGGGAGGGGAAGAAGATGGAGAAAGAGAAGGAGGGGGAAGGGGAAGAAGGGGACAAGGGGAACAGGAAGAAGAAAAAGAAACGACAGGAGAAAAAAAAGCATTATAATTCTATGGCCAATGAAATTCTACTTGCTAGTGCTTTTTTGCAGGATAACTCTAAAGATGTGGATATTTGGGGTTTTGCTCTAGAGTTATCAGTTTTGTACTCTCAAACAAATCATTTTTAAAATTATAATGTATTCCATTTTTAACATCCTGTAAATAATTTAAATAAAATGTATTTTAAGATACGGAAGTTCTAATGCATATTTGTTTTCAAATGTGGATTGAAATTTTAATGTAATACTTTATTTTTTCTTTAATGTGTTTTAATTTTTCCAGTTAAAAGAAGGAAATTTCCAATCTTAGTGGGAACAGCTGAATGTTTACCATGTAATAAGTGATTCACATTTCTTCCTAATGAATATTTCTCTGTATTACCATGGTAACAGCCAGATGGGGTGGTTGTCTGCAAAGCACCAGTGGTACTACGGCTTTTTCTGTACAGTCCAGTTTCTGCTTGTCAGGGAATATTTTAGGCCTACAGACTTGTGTATGACCAGGTTAAGCTATGGGTTATAATTTTGCAGAACTTGGGTCCATTTATAGATAGCTATTTGGAAGATAAGATAACTCTGGTACCTCAAGTCATTCTAAATTCAGGAATTTAACCTCTAGATAAATTAGCCTTATATATCCAGGGACAGCTGGCAATATTAGATTGTGCCACATGTTGATAGAATTGATAATGGAAATGTTGGAAATTTTATTCCAAAGCATTGTCTTTCATCATCCCAGTTAAATTAAATTAATAGAGATAAATGTTTCAACAGATTACTAATTAAACATATGGAATATGTTAATTATCAACATGAATATTTTTCTACCACAGACATTGGCTATAGAAGTTCACAATGCTTCAGCATTATCAATAGGCAAATGAGCAAAGGCAGTTATGCCTTCCCTGACACACTAGATTAAATTTAGCATTAATACTATTATTATAATTGAATTGAAATAATTAACATCTTTTTATCATAATCACATTCACTTTTTGTCTTTAGAAAGAAGCTTGTTTTATTAATATTCATGAAAAACAACCAAGCTACTTTTGTGATGATCTTCATAAGTTCTTCACTAAAGAAATTTTCCAACTAAATAGGTACACGAAAAGGATAATTACTGCAATTGAGTAAAAGTTTTAAAATATTTAAAAATGGTACAGAAAAGACAGAAATCATGTTACCTGCAGGAATTATGGCAATCACAGACCCCTCATAGCACTGTTTTAATCATGACTAAAGCCCTTCTACTCTGAAGCATCTCCAACCCAAAGTCCCGTGGAGTTTCTGGCCTCTCCTGAGGTACCTACCTTTCTATTCACCAGCCTCAGACCTCTGGGGTTGTAGCTTTGCCAGAATCACAGAAACAGAAGTCACTCAAGATAACTGAGCCTAGACAAATAACCAGCATATGCCTATTATTTTTAATGTATTTAGTACAGGGCCTGTGGGATCTCACTATACAGGTCCAACTCGCAGTGGTCCTCCTGCTTTCCAGCTCGTAGCACTGGGATTACAGGCAAACGCCACCACACCCAGTTTCAATCACTGTCTCAGCATGCCCTGGAGGTGAGGCAAACACAGCATTCTAGGGATCAAACTCTGTCTCTGCATCTGCCTAAGCAGGTGCTTTAGTCCACTGAGATAACTTGCCAGCCTAATTTATTTTTATTGTTGATTTTCTGCCATTTTATTGAAACACTACACATAGAGACATACACACAACTCATACATAAACTTTTGTTATATACTACACTTAGTATGTCTTTGTCTATAAAACTGATGCAGCTATAATTGCAATTCATCACACTGAGTTATCAAAGACAGATAACCTCAAAACTGTGTTGCTAATGTCTACAAAGACCCATGTGCTATGGCTTCTTCCCTGCAATCCAGGGTATCTAGAGTATGATAGATTTATTGAGGACTTGATGTTAAAACAAAATTATTTGCTAAGATCACATGTGATGGAAATAAAAAGGAAACTGAACTTATCCTTCCCCTACTCTGAGGCCTTCCAAGAAACTAATTTTCTAGTCCATTAGTCACAACTCATGAATTAGTGTAGATCCTGACCCTGGGCCATCACTCCTTTTAAGCAGAGTAGAAAAGAAAATGTAATGGTTGAAGTTTTTGCCTAATCAGAGGTTTTTTACAATTCCCCAGGGGACTTGCTATTAATGTAGCCATAATATTGGAGTTGTCTCTTTTTTTGCTGTTGTCTGCATATTTTAAGAGTGATCTGTAATCTGGGCAAGGGGTAATAGAAATAGAAAACTATTTCTTAATAATTGATCCAAGGCACTACCTTGAATTTAATGGTCGGCAGTAAGGAAACACTGTGTGTGTACGACACTCAAGAAATACTAGTTTGCCAATGCACTGTTTCTGCTTATTCTGAGGCTATTTCAGCTTCTTTCACATTGCTGCATCCACCTGGTCCCCCTTGGAGGCTGGTATGCTGACTCTTCAGCTGATGAGTGGGGCGGGATGAGGTTGGTGTTGCCATCTGAGCTGGGGGAATGACCTGCTGGAATGGAGGCGAGCTCCACAATAACCCAGAATCTGCTCCTGCAGACATCTATAAATTCTTATGTCTCAAACTCTGACATTTTTGATTCCTCTTCACCTATGCACTAGGTGTCTTCAGTTTTGAACACATGTTGCCTTGTAAATGAGAGGTGCCTACTTTCTTCTGTAGAAATACTGCTCTGTCTTCCAACAGATAAGCCACACTGTGGAAGATTTTAAAGGGATTTGAGAATCTGGGGTCCTTCAAAAGCTCTTCACCCTTCCAAGCATTAGATCAGCCTGAACGTTTTCACTGAGGAAGCCACTTGAAAATAAGATCCAGGGATTCTTCCAAACAATCTCATTGTGTTGTTTTTTCCATCATCAACTGCAATAGCAGGGTGTTCTTTAATGATGATTATATAGACATTCTAAATGATAAAATATTCAAAAGTTTGTTCATTTAAAATTACTGAAGGTGCTGGGGAGATAGGTCAGGCTGGGAAGCTCAAAAATCTGGATTCGATCCCCCATGCCACATTTTACCAGCCCCAGGGGCCCAAGATGGCCACCAAAACTCCCCAGTGCTGGGGAGGCTCAGACATAAGTATCAGTCAGTGTGAGTTCCTAGCGAGACCCTGTAACAAATAAATTAAAAAAAAAATAAAATTACTGAATGAACTCAAAAGAAACCTTGACTTTGTTGTCTAGAGTATTTCTAATCTTCAGTACTCTTCTGAAAAACTAGTAACATTCACAGATTTTACTAACACAAATACTGTACTATGAATACATATGCAATAACTGATTAACTGAGAGACTGCCATTGAAAGGCATGGTATAACGTTATCTCCTCTAGAAAATAAATGGACATTGCAAATATATTCACCCCACCTGAGCTTAGTGACTTCTTAATCAATCCCAATTACCTCATTCTTTTTTTCCCTGCATTTTCTAATATCCATCTTTGCATCACTTAGATTATTTTCCTGTAAGCAATACTGTCCTAAAACTAAACATAGCAGGGAGCAAAATAAAGTTGAAAGGGATTTATTTTATGAATTGTGTAGCCCAGAAATCTAAATTATAAACAAAGTCTTAACAATGTAAAAATCAGAAAACATTGATCTCTGTCTCAGGGACAGAGATTTGGGGAATAACTCTTACACGAATCCATTAACAATTCAGTTCCAAACTTTTCCATACTAGTGGTAGATTGACATCTTGTGGGCAACTTGTGACACCCAGCTGAACTGAATTATCATAGTGCTGGGTATGGAAGGCCCATCTGAGGATTATTGCTGACAAAATAAACCAGAGAATTGAAGTGTTATTAGGGGTACGTTGGTTCTCGTGGGCTTTTGATTTTCCCGAGGAACTTGTCATGCTGACTTTCCTGGTATGAATGTGGCTGTTCTCCTCCTTGAAGGATTTGGGGATCTGTTCTCACTGAAAATGGGCACAGTTCACTTAAGGGGAGCATTGGCTCTGGAGGGGAAGATAGTACTGTTCATCTCCTGGAGAAGCTTAGTGTGCTGGCTTTCTTGACATGCACTTGGCTTTCTCACTGCCAGAGGAGATCAGGACCTCATTGTCACTGAGGAGGACTGTGGTATTTCTCAGGAGAGCTCTCATTCTTGAGACATTGCTTTCTGACTCTAGTGCAGATCCCTCAGCCTGCTGGCAGAGATAGTTCATTCCACTAGCACAGATTTTCCAGCTTCCACTATTGATCTTTGGGCCTTTCCAGCACATGGCTGTGAAACAGACTTGCACAAGGCATTGCTATGGGCTCTGGCCTCAAGCTGTATTTATGGGAGGTGCTATTATGGACCCTGGGTCCTCAGGCAGACTACTGCATGTTGCCCTGTATTCCAGGCCCTCAGCTGGAGTCTCTGATCTTTAGTGTGCGGACTGATTTCCTTTACTCTTTGTACCTGATTTAGGGTATCTACTATAAAATAATACTATTAGTTATGTATGCTGTAATAAATTATTGCCCTTGAAAACCCTAACAACAATAATACCTATGTGAGTCTGGAAAACAAACTGTAGATTGGGCCATGGTCTCATCCATGCCCATGGATTACTAGACTCACTAACTTCTTCAGCCATAGAAAAAAATTTCTTTTCTGACATTGCTAGTCATGTGGACAACCCACTACTATTATAGATTACTGGACTATATTGGATTACTTTGCTGAATTCATGTACCTACCATATGTGAATAACAACGGAATACCCGTCTCTGACAAAAGTAAACAAAAAGGGGGATATAAATGAAGAACCATTTTGTGGTTAAAAAAAAAATATATATATATATATATATATTAGCATAGATATACAGCTATTTTCTCCTACTTCAATGAGAAGAAAGTCATGAACTAATAGTGTTTAGACAGGATATTGTGTCTGCATCTTGTACTATGAATAACTATTATGAAGACAAAAATATGCAATGTATTATTAATTATTATAACTGTTCTACTAACATATTTTGAAATTGTCTCATTGCTATTTCTTTCTCAATAAAATTAACATAAAAAAGAAAGTTTCTTTCCAAGGAAGTGTTTAGGAGGAAGATATTAATTTTAAATCAATAGACCACATTCTCAGTAATTGGGTATGGTCTCATTGGGTACAACAATAGCATAAAGTCCTCAAATAAAAGGTTTTGATTACCAAGGAAAATAAATGAAATCTTAAGAAATGATATATTTTCACATGTAGAGGTCCTGACTTGTGTTCTCAGCTTTTGGGAGACTGAGGCAGAATTGTTATGAGCTCAAGACCACTCTGGACTATGTAATGAGTTGAAGACCAATCTGTATTACATAGCAAGACTCTGTCTCAAAATAAACATAAAGAAATAAATAAAATTGATAAATTGAACTCTGAGTTCCTCTGCAGCTTTGAGTGTTTATCCCTCATACAAGGTTTAAATTGATATGGCTTTACTTTTTCTACCTCTGTTTTATACTTTTTTGTTGGATAGTTAAGACCAAGATAAAGCAAGACATAGATAACAAGAAATGCAACTTTTGTATCTCACAAGGTCAGTAACTTCTGACTTTGCCAGTTCTACAGATAAGGAAAACTCATCTCTGACAAAACTAAACAAAAAAGGGGATACAAATGAAGGACCATTTTGTATCTATATATACAAAATAGTTAGGATAGATAGACAGCTATTTTGTTTCAATTTAATGAGAAGAAAGATTTGTACTAGCAGTGTTTGGACAGGATATCATGTCTGCATCTTGTACTATGAATAACCACTACAATGACAACAATATGCAATGTATTAATTCTTGAAACTGTCTTACTAATCTGTTTTGAAACTTTCTCATTGCTATTTGTTTCTCAATAAAATTAATTAAAAAAATAGTCTGGGGAGATGGCTCAGTAGAATAAGTGCTTCCCTGGCAAGTGCAAGTGTCTGAGTTCAATCCCCGGTTCCACCAAATAAATAAATAAATAAATAAATTATATGATAGAATTTTAAAAAATAAATACATTTCTGGTTTATATAATTTTAAAATTAAGTTTTGCTTCAAATGTTAACAATATATTTAAATATCTAACTCCTACCCATGTAGTAAAAATTGGATTACAAGTATATTATTGAAAAATTGCAGTTGAAAAATATTTTCATACTGTATGTCACCTGATTTTTAAAGCTCATTAATTTTTGTACTCTATATGTTTGACAGTGATTTTAAGAAGACAGTAAGAAAATGATGTTAAGAATATGATACATAAAATAAGTAAATTCTAAGAAGTAATGGAAATAAAAATGATAGAAAATAAAAGACATTCTGTGAAATAATAAAAAGGTTTAAATTGACAGCTCCATATAAGCAAAACTATTCTAATCTATAGAAATATAATTGTATTAGCTGAGATCTTCTTTGCTCTTTTGCCATATAATATGACACTGTCCTGAGGGATATATATGGCAAAAGAAGGCAGCAGCTCCAGGTCCTAGCTCTTCAGGCCCCAAAAATCTCAAAACAAACGAATTACCTACTTTCTCAAGTCCATTTACCCAACTCAACTTGCTAGGCAATCTACTTAAGTATAATTCTATTAATCCACATTTCTAGGCCCCAAATCTTATAATAACTATTTCTGTCTTATAAACTACCTTTCAATAAGATACTAAAGCCATTTAATATTTCAGGCCTGTCTCCCAGATTCAGCCATTCCCTCTGATCTATCTTTGTTGTCTTAGTTCATACTCTTACCTTGCCTCAACTGAAATAACCCGGTAAATGAAATTGCTCGTAGCATCTTTATCCAGTTACACACACACACACACACACACACACACACACACACACACACACACAGGAACATATATGTACATATTATCTGAAGAATGTCTAGCCATATTTTTTCTAACAAAAAATTTATCTTGGTTTGCCTTTATATAAATTGTGAAATAAAACAGTACTATATGATATAGAAGGCAATGAAAGTGGCACAGAGCTTAGTATCAATTTATTTCTTTCATTTTATGCCCAATTTAATATATTCCATTTTCTCTAAAAGCTTTATTTCAGCAGCACTCACATTTCTCATCTATTCCAGACAATAACTCAGTTATTCTTTGGTTCTATGATTTTTACAAAGAGACATTTCTTTTACGAATGGTATCATTTCCTTCGTTCTCTTCCTCCACTTGCTTATTCAGTTTCAAAATACAATCTGGCCATGACTTTATAAAGTATTCCCCGACTGTCTGTGCTCACTTTAAGAATTCACATTTCTGCTAACTGAATTTGCAAACTGTGGAAAAAAATAATCTACAGTAAGCATGAACTCATTATTTTCATCATCATTATTATATTACTTTGTAGTAATTGTTTCTTAGTCAACTCCCTGAGCCATATCAGGGTGCAAGGACCATACACATGTATATCACTGTTTAGCATTGGGCACAGAGTTTATATTTGGTGTTCAATACTTTTTAATAGACTAGATCATTAAATCTTGTAAAACCAAAACATAACACTTACAAGCATAAAGAATTCTGATTTCTAATTATTCAGTACTATCTTATCACTCTTTAGAAACATACAATTCTTTTTTCTAGAGGATGAAAAGAAAAGAAAAAAAAAACCCAAAAATCTGCTGACCTGTGAATATTTTAACCTACTCCTTTTTTACATTAGTTTTATTTACATTGGAAAAATCTAAACCTCTGTCACCCAATAACAGAAGGCCTTGGTTCACACTCTAAACTTAACAATGAATTGAATTATTTTAAGATAGTATCTTTAAGGGCCAACCAAACAGCTCAGCGCATTAAAGCACCTGCAAACAGATGCAGAGCCTGGGGCTTCAATCCCCTAGCCTGCCCTGCCAGCCCTGCCCCCAGGGCGTGCTGAGGCTGTACCCCCAGCTCTTGGGAGGCTGTAAACAGGAGGATCACTACGACTGTGATCTAGTAGTGAGACCTTCAACATCCTGTAGACCCTACCCTAAAATACAAAGAAAAAAAGAAAGCATCCTCAGTTAAAATCTTATCTCACTTATTAAAATAAAAAGTGTAGCATTAACATTTTATGAGAAATATCTTTGGTTGAGCAAGTACACTTCTGTGTTTCTTACTGGAATGAAAAGAAACACCTAATCAAAGATCTCACTAAAGCACGGCCCGGTGGGGGGGCACCAGCTCCGCGGGAGGCTCTCTGCTGATGCCTGTCCAGATACGTCAGCCACAGGGAGCTTCAAACACAAGTACAGAACACTTCATTTCTTTTCAAAATGTTCACTGCATGCAGCAAGCTTAAGAAATATTAACTTCATAACTCAAAACCTAATGGAAACAAGTAGGTAATAAATTTTGATATTTTGAAACTTACTCTAAAGCCTGCAAGGTTCAAATAGAAGCGAAGTAAAACACATGGTTGGTCCTTGAAGGCTGTCTTTCTGTACTTTCAGAGCTCAGCAGAGTCGGTGTTTATGGAAGGACACCTTTTAGTACAAAACTTAGCAATTGTTACAAGGCGGCCATTGATAATGGTAGTAAGTCCACTCATTCACTCATTTAGAAAATATTTGCAGACATCATTCCAGAGTCTGTTTACTGTAGAAAAAGCAAAACCTTTGTCCTTTTTTTTTTTTTTTTTTTTTTTTTGCGGAACCGGGGCTTGAACTCAGGCCCTTGCACTTGTCAGGCAAGTGCTTGTTCTATTGAGCCATCTCCATAGTCCTTGTCCTTCATTGATTAAGGGGTTTGCCTACCACTAGGAAGAAAGATTGGCTCCAGTAAAGTATCAGTCCCACAAAGCACCACAGTGGTCATCCTAGACATCAAGGTGCAAGGTTAGAAACCCCTGGAGAGGCAGAGCAGCCAGCCCCATAGGCTGTAAGCAGAAGCTGCTCTTCTGTTAAAACTTCACCATTTCTTTTCTGTCTTTAGATAAGTTGGGTTCCGAGGAAGGATGGTTTGTTTGTTGCTTTGTTTTAGTTTTAAATTGAGAACTACTGTAAGTGCATCTGTGAACTGCAGGCAGAGAGGGAGAGATTCGCGATATGAGAGAATAATTCTAGCAAGGTCCTGGGGAGACAAGTGAATTGGATTCCCTGGACAATATATGGTAAAACAAGGGAAGGTAAGTTTTATAGAATCACATGTAAGCTGGTTATTAGATTTGTTGGTGGGAAGGTGAGGTAATTCTAATCCAATTGTTCTGTTGTTTTGGTTGTTCTGTAATAGGAATATAAAGTCTTTTTCTGATCTCTTTTATGCAGCACTCACTTTAAAGTTCTGTAATATATGGAGAAAGAGCACTGCCATTGTAAATTTCATACTGTGATTATCATGAAGCTGGTGGCTTTCACTCCTCACTTTTGTACTTACAAGATTGTTTTTGTTTTTCTTTGCAAAGTAGTACAAACTATAAAAATTTTAGTAAGGGGATACAGAATTAAATTGAAATATTAAAGCATAAAATACATGTATTTTCTCCATTCCAAATCATTTAACATATATTAAATTTTGAAAAAAATCATCTTACTATCATTTCTTTTTCATCCTACTTGTATCCTTCCTGTTTTCTCCTCACTTTCTGAACCATTATTCTATTTCTATGCCTCATTTTCTGTATCAATCTCCTTTGAGTGCAGATTCAGACACCTATGAAGAAATAATTTCCAAAACAAATTTTTAAGGATTTCTTATAATTATTTAGTCTGATTTTCTGTCAAGTTTCCAGATTTATTCAGAATCTAAATAAATTTTGTGAACGGAAAATGTACCCTTTCTAAGACAGGAATTAGAAAGCAAGCAAGGAGACATTGGTTAGCTACCCCTTCCAGACAGCCTATGTCTCTCGATCTGACCTAGGCCCTAGAGCTAAAGGTGAATGGTGCAGGCTGACCAGCTTCTCTCTGGCTGGTTGAATGGTGGCTCCCATTGGGGGTGATAATGGCAGTGACCAGATGGGTCCTGAAGAGTGTCTGGGGAGGTTCCTAGGCCATGCAGTCTCAGGCTGCAATATGACCCATAGGCTCCGCTCCACAAATTTCCCAGACCCTCTGCCTCATCACTGCTGCATCCCATATGCACTTAAAGGCATCTCTGCCAGGTGCACATGCTTGGTCTCATGCTTGACTGAATCCTAATTCTAACCCCTTCTGTCACACTTGAAGTTTCTCCTAAAAGGAAGAGTCAATAAGTTACAATCTGAGAGGGAGGCATAGCTCAAACTCCTTCCCCCAGACTGACGCCTTATGTACAGACCAACTGCATCTTGAAGAAGGCTCATCACCCTTCTGACAAGTAGCTCCACAGTGGCTGAGCAAGGTACAGAGAGTTGAGGCTTACAAGACATGTAAGGCTTCCAAGAGATGTTTAACCCACAACACCGTTCTATCTGTTGTTTTTAACCAATTTTTGGGAAAGTCACAAGACTAAATTAGGCCCACAGGCTAAGAGGATATACCCTGTTTTTCATGTGATTTCTGTTAATTAAAGATTAGAGATGAAAAGTTTGAGAAATTCAATAAAATATAAATCATTATTTCAAGTATTCATCATTCTTTTTTCTCTTGTTCACTATATATATATATATATAGTGCTGGAGTATAGAAATGTTTGTGTGATAGAACTTTATCTAAAGCAACATAAAAATAAAAATAAGAACCATTTTTATCTATGGTTATGGAAGATATAGATAATATGAAAAACCTATCATCCTTTTGAAGAAAATCATGTTTTTATCAATTCAATCAACTTCTTATTAGCTTGAAACATATTTCTCGGTAGAAAAGAAATGAGACATTCTTTTGTGATTTAAAAAAAAAGTTATTTATGCTGCCTTGCAAAACTTGGGGTGACATTGCAAAGTCTACCCCTGACAAATTTCAAACTGAAAATGTTATGAACGATTTATCTTGTGGGATAATGCTGGATTTTACCTGGGGGCTTATCTTCCGCTGTGGAAATGCTGAGGACACAGCTCCATTTTAAATTGCATCTACATGGAGATGATTAAAGATGACAAAATATTAGCTCCTCAGAGAGTTGCGGTAATTGCTCTGACCTGGCGGTGGCATGTTAGGGACACTGGGAGAGGCACAGCACTGCCTCGCTGCCCCCAGCAACGGCTAGCCTTTTATTAGAATGTTGCCACTTCTCTCTGTGTCCTTTCCTGTAGTCACTCGTGGACACGACTTAATCTCTTTCCTACAGTTCTAAATAAAGTAGATCATCACAAGCCACGGTCGACAGGAAGAACAAGAAGCACAATCAGCCACTGATTTACTGCTTCGCTGAATGTGTGAGTGAGAAGATAACCTTGAGGTACACGGAACACACAGAAAGGATGGAGAGGTTACTAGGAAAGGGAAGTAAGCATGGAATGAAAACTGAATACACTGACTTGAAATTCTAATTTTATGTCCCATGATCTATTTTTCCATGACCTAAATTTTTGAGGATTATCTAGAGACCAAACTTACGCATTCTTCTTGATGGAAAATTATCAAATGTTTACAAATGTTGGTACCAAAGGAAAACATACAATTAAAAAAACGATAGCTTTATTTATTGATTTACATTTTTTTACAGGTCAATATGTACTTTCATAGCAGATGTGATTCATTCTTCTGGGAATCCAGTTTGTTAGCCCAAATCTACCAGTCTACCATTTTTATGCAACTAAAATCACATAATATCTTAATTCAGAAAGCAGATTTATACTTAAAACATATACAGTAGATCCCTGCTATCTATTCCAAGACCCCAGTGCATACTTAACACCCCCAATAGTGATAAATCATAATATATATATATATATATATATATATATGTTTTCTTGTGTTTGTATATCTTTCATAATGTTAAATTTATGAATTAAGCATAAGATATTAATAAACATAAATGATAGTAAAATAGCCTAAAATTATAAGACATAAAAACAGGTATTCAATATGTTCCTCTATTTCTCTCAAAACATCTTCAGTGTTCAACTTTGCACTTTTAGAAAGCACTTTAAAGTTTTTCTTTGATATATCCACATTGTTAGCACTACTACTCTGGTGCTTTAGGATCATCATTAAAAAATAAGAATCCAGGCCAGAGAGAGTTCAGGGGCATGAGGGCCTGCCTGGCAAGCATATGGCCCTGAATTTGATCTCCAGTACCAAAAAAATCTAAACAATAAGAATCCTTAAACAAGGACTGCAAAGCCTTGCCAGTTAGTCTGGTAGCTAAGTTAGTTTTTAAGTGGCTTGGGAGGGTAACACTCAGTGCTGGCGACGTGCTCAGTGTGGATATGCTGAACACAGGGATGATTCACTTCCCTGCAGAACTGATTATAACTGACTGTTACTCAGAACAATGCATGATTTAAATATAGTGTTTTTTCTGGAAATTTCCTAATAGTTTTGGGCCACTGTTGACTGGGATAACTGTGTATATTGTCAACTTTCCCATTGCTGGAACAAATTGCTTAATGCCTGCAATTGAAAGGCTTACAATTTCTGAAGGCTCAGCTCTTGGTTGTCTCGCTTAAGAAACATGTGGGAAGACATAGTAGAGGGAATTTGCTCACTTCACAAATACTGGACATCAAGAGTATGGAGGAAGAGCCCTAGGGTCAGGGTCTAGGTACATTTCCCAAGCTTATCCTTCCATTGTCTACTTTCTCCAAATACATGTCCCCTTATAACAACCCATTCAGGGATGTTGCCCATTCCTGAAGTAAACACCCTCAAAATCTATTATGAATTGTATCTGCATATGTCCCCTATGCTTCATTTATTCATAGGTGGGATTTTTCAGTACAGTCTGGAGCACCCCAGTCTTATACAGAAGAGATCTGACTTATGCTAAAATAACCATTGTTTTACTTTGGTACTGAAATCTAGACCTAGCTCTGAGATACCTGTGATTTCTTCAACTCAGCTCCATCTATCTCCATTCAGATAATACATGTTTTGTCTCTATTTCGTAGCAAGTTTTTGAATAATTTAATAAAAATCTTAGTTTTTAATATACTTATTATCCAGTAATCTCAACAACTAATTTGAAGAGAATGTTATACAATGTAACAACCACTGTTGAATTCCTATCACCTTGTTTAGTGAAATTGTGTATGGTTTCTAATTTATTATTATTGTTGTTGTTGTTATTATTTCTTTTTTAAAATCAACAAACAAAAATAATTATTTTTTAATAAAAGTCTCCATTTCTTTGTTGTTAAATTCTGCCTTGGACAGGCTTTCTGGGTCAGAGAGACAGCTCAGCAGCATAAGCATTTGGATGGCAAAAGTAAGGTCCTGAGATGGATCCCCATACCAAACAAAAAAAAAAGACAAGATTTCTTCTTTCATTATAATCACCCCCACCAGTCCCCACTCCTGTCTTGGAAATTCACACAAGGTGACACCATTTACTCACACATGTTGGCCTGTGAATTTGCCACAAGGCCACATCTAGTTTCAAGAAGTATTGAAAATAAAGCTTTTGGTGTGTACATGAAGGGGGGACATGAAAGTCTTTTGGTGAGTGTTTGGTTCTGCCCCATTGTACCAAACTTGAAAATTAAAAAAGTAAATAAGTATACCTATCAACTACTTTAAGTGGGATCTCTTTCATGGGAAGAGTTTTCCTGGATGCAAAGGTTTCCTGTGCAAACTTCTGGCACTGCTTGGCCACTTTGTAATGCCCTTTTGCCCATGGCTCTGGCAAGTGTTTGATAACACAGTCATAAAGAATATAAATTAGTAAAGAATATGTATTAATAAAGACAAATAGCAGTAAAAACTATTTACAAACATTTTAAAACTTGAATCGCTTGAAACAATTCATATTTATTCATTCCAAACTGCTTAGCCTAGGGTTAATTTATTAATTCACATGCTGATTAAATAGAACATGATTTTTTATTTTTGGTGGGTTGAATGTAGAAAGAATCTGTAGTCAGACCAGAATTGAATACTAGATTTAAGCTATTCACTTATCTATTCCACACTTCCTTTTTCATAAAATGGAAATGGTCCAGATTAATTAAGGATTAAATAGTTCAATGTATTTATACTTTCCCCTTAAATGCTTGACACACACTTTGTGGATTATTTTGCTTTATGCCTCTGAAGATTTCTTAGTTTTAACCTCTTGATTACTATCTGATGTTCCATATATTACTTTGTTTTGAATTTCTTATGCTGTTCCGTTTGCCTGTTAGAATAATACATGCTGGCTCTTTCTTATTCAAGATTCTTCATGGAACTGTTTTGCTCAACAACTTGCAGAGGATCATGATGACATGCCCGGCCAGTTTAACTCCCAACATGTTCTGCAGTGCCTGGCCCACGGGTACACCCTACCTGGGAGCGGATGCACAAACTGGCCCCTCCGGCCTGTCCTCCTGGGCCACAGGTAACATACATCCTTTGCTCTGCTTCTACATAGGACAAAAAATATGAACACAGGACCTTTTTTGTCTCTCTCTAAATATTCAACAGTTTTCCATTTGTTCCATGGTATTTGGAAAACAAAGAGACACACACCAACTTATCTATTATTCCATAAATACTCTTAAGAATTTGCATACCTATGAAAACCTCATACCTCCCAGAACTACTGTTGAATTTTGAAAACTTCAGCAGTTTTCTAAGTTATAGAACTGCTAAAATTGTATGAGGAAATATATTTCCTAATAATGAAATCCTTGTTTTCTAAGGGAATTGAATTTTTGATTAGTGGATTATATTATTTTAAATAAATAGAAATATAACTATACAAACAAATATTTCTATTTAAAAATAATGCCACTGCTCTTACTTGAGAAAAATTAAAAGTAATCAACTTAAAATAATTAAATATATAAGGACAGATCTTTATTAAATGTAAAGATAATTTAATAAATGTAAATTTATCATTTGAGTTGTAAGGTTTTCTAAGACTTTTCTCTAGGGAGATTCTATGTGAAGATTTTAGGTATCTAAGTTAAAATCTTCAGTGATCACAACTTTTTGTATAGAGATTGAGGTTGTACATGTGAGGCCTGTAGAAATACGGGCAACATTTTAATAATGTCAAATTGCTTCCCTTATAAAACTAAAAATATTGCTCTTTTCCCCTTGGGTCCCTAGGAGAATCCAGTACAAGGCTGAAAAGGAACCAAAGTGTACTTTATGATTGCATGTATAGTATTCCCTATGAGGATTTGGACTCATCCACACCAACATTAAAGCAAGATTCATTGACATAAGTCAAACTCATGGCTTCCTTTAAAACTGTAGTACAACGAAATTAAAGAAGCGAACAAATATATGAAAAAATGCTCCACATCACTAGCCATTCATGAAATGCAAATAAAAACAACACTGGAGATATCATCTCACTCCAGAAAGAATGGCTATCATAAGGAAATCAACCAACAACAAATGTTGGAGAGGTTGTGGGGAAAAGGGAACACTTCTCCACTGCTGGTGGAAATGTAGACTAGTACAACCATTGTGGAGGTCAGTATGGAGACTCCTCAAAAGAATAGGACTAGAAATCCCATTCAAGCCAGCTATCCCCTTACTGGGAATTTTCCCAAAGGATCTGGATACATTGTATCATAGAGATATATGTATACCTATGTTTATAGCAGCACAATGTGTGATAGCAAAATCTTGGAAACAACCAAGATGTCCACCACATGAGGAATGGTTGAAAAAGATGTGGTATTTCTATGTAATGGAGTATTACTCAGCTATTAAGAATGATAAGTTTGAAGCATTTATACTGAAGTGGATGCCACTTGAACATATACTCATAAGTGAAATAAACCAGACACACATGTATAAATATCGTATAGTCTCCCTAGTATAACAAGCGAAAAGCAGAAATACAAAAGGAAATGTACAACAAGTAAAATCAATTTAGTCAGATAAGGCAAAGTGAATGGCATAAGCTGCAGGATACTAATCAGCTTTTCTTCTGGATGGTTAACAACCTAAGATCACAAGTCAGAGTTGGAGAAATAGAAGAGCCACAAGGCCTGCCAACATTTTGGCCCTAGCCTTTCAAGGTCAGCAAAGACTCAGGACATAGGAGAACCTGTACTGCAATATCATGAGACTCAGGTGAGCTCCAAATTTTCTGAGCAAGGGGATTGTGGAGCCACAGAGGAAAGAGATTGAAGTTCTATAGTGTTCCTGGGGAGAGTCACATGAAGAGAAAACTTTTTCTCAGGCTCTCACAGAGAGCATTCTGGTCAAGCATTGGCCGTGACTCATCCACATGGATGACACAGACAAAGGAACTACAGAATAATGTACAGGACTACAAGATAAACCCTGAGAAGACTTCAATGACCACATAGGAAATATAAAGTTCATGTGTTGACATATAAGTTTTGATCTACTTAGGTCTTAACCATCCAGCAGAAAAGTATAAAAGTATAAAAATGAAGTATACATCGTGAGCCCATAATATTAAGCTGAGCTGTAAATGGATATGGTCGACAATTTCTTTGAATAACTCCCTATGGTTGCAGAATACTGGACTGTGTTGGATTGTGGTGTCGAGTTCAAGCACCTAAGGTAGTTGAATGTCAACGGAGTACCCACTTTTGACAGGTGTAGACAAAGGAAGGGTTGTAGAAAGAAAAAATCATCCTGTGTGTGTATAGACAGTACAGTTGGGATAGATAACGCTGTGCTTCTACATAATTCCATGAGAGGCAAGATCTGCACTATTGGTGGTGGGACAGGATATTATGTCGGCTTTTAGTGCTATGGTCATCCACTAGGTAAATAATTATTGAATCTTTGATATAATTCAGCTATATAAAAACCTGTAAATATAATATCATGTATGCACCTTGTACAATACCAAAACGTTATGAAAACAGTTTGCAATGTATTATTTCATT